>JACEIK010005211.1:61442-75746 GCA_018107945.1 Datura stramonium
TTACATATAAACCACATGAGAATGTACACATAAAAGTAGATAAACAAGTCAAAATTAAGTAATAAAGTATCACTTGGGCATGCAATTATGCCCAAGATCAATAACCATTGTTGTAGACATATTTTGAGTTTGATTTTGCTTGCTTTTAGTAATGAAATCATTGAGATAAACTCCTTAGTTTCTTAATCATGAGTAGCTAAATCATCAACTAGAGGAGTTTGATGATGTGTGCTTAATTAGATTGGGTATTGCTAGACTCATCTCAATATTGCTTAATTAGTGTAAATCTGTTGAGTTCTCTCCAATTTATAATTGATGATCCATATTTGCAAATGTGGGTCTACTTTTCTTACTTGATTTCAGCTTGAAAGAGAAGAATTCAAGTATTGGGAGATAATTTGATGGTGGGAATGGATGTGATTGTGTGAGTTGGGCTAGAAATAGCCAAAACCTATATTCGTAATCCAAATTAGTAGTTGATGACTAGAGATAGCTAAGCTATTAACCCAAACTCTATTGGGCTAATTGAATTGTTTCTTGAGGTTCGAAAAGACTCAAGAAAAAGGCGTCTTTGAGGTTGAAAAACATAGGGCGCCATCTCGTCCAAAGTTATTTACATTTATTCGCAATGATTTGATGAGCTAGCATATTCTTATTTGATTAGCACCCCATCTATACCAGACCCACTAAACATCTAGTCTTCACTCATTGTTGTCTAACAATTTTTGTTATTTTTCTATTTTGACTAGCTAGTTTAGAATCCACAATATTGCTAACTTCATTTTTCCCCCAAAGATTTATTGTTTTACTTCTCTTTATTGGTGAAAGTTAATTCAAATTTCCTAAAACAACGGTTACGCAAATCATTTAGTAGTCTCTATGGGATTTGACCCCAACACTTGTCGAGGATATTTATTTTGAGCAACGACTATGTACGCTTTCTCATTAAGAGGAGTGTAGTTTGGATGTTATAGAAAATGGCGTTGTTGTCGGGAACTAGCATTTGATATCCTTGTGTTGTTTGATAATTTGAGTTAGTCTTGCATCTTAGTTGTTGACGTTGATCTTGCTGTTGGTTATTAGGGTGAATTCATATGAGCCAACATTCGCAAATAGGGGATAGTTCGGTTGAAGGCCACGTGGAGCATGTAGAGGATAACCCGGTTATGCCTGAACTTGCAGGAGCCATTTGCCTACCAGCCACGGTAGGGAATGTAGTGTTTCATGTTACAAGTACAATGTTACACTTGTTACAGATTAAAGGGTTCTTCAGGGGTAAATCGAGTAAGGATGCAAACTGCCACTTGAGGAATTTCTTGGAGATTTTCCAACCCTTTAACATAACAAATAAAAGTCAAGAGTCTATTAGGTTAAGGCTCTTTCCGTTCTCCCTAACGGGAGAGGCAACTATGTGGTTGGAGGAGATCCCTATGGGTTGTATCACCTCATGGCAAGAATTGACTGAAGCTTTTTTGGATCGTTTCTACTCTCCCTAAAAAATGTTGTAGCTGAGGGATGATATTACTAACATTAGGTAAGAGCTAGGGGAGCCTTTGCATGAAGCATGGCTAAGGTTCAAAGAAGAAAGTGTCCTTTTGCCCTAAACATGGTCTCCTTGATGGAGTGCTCCATCAAATCTTTTACGGAGCCCTAGACTCCATCAATAAATCCATTGTCGGAGGATCAATTATTGACCAGATGTATGGGTTAGCTAAGGCCCTCTTGGATAGAATGACAAAGACGAAGTGGGCATGGCATATGAGGGAGACTAATGTATTGTCACATGATACTGGTTCTAGTGCCTTAGCAGCTAAAATAATAAAAAGAGATGAAGAGTGAGATGAAAATATTGCTAAAATGATGACTCAGCTAGAGTTAATGACTAAACATGTGATGGGGATCAGGCCTAAAGTTATGAATGTTGTAGGAATGAAAGGTCCAATGCATTTTGAAGGAGAATCATCCACCAAGATAAGAGGAGGAGTGCCAATACATGAAAAATCAGATGGGGGGTTCTTGACCCGGGTATCAAGGGGATAATCAAGACCCTTGGTGCCCACGGGAAGAGAATAAAGGTTGAGGAAACCGCGATGCACAGGGATGGCCCGATAGAAATGAGAGAAGGGGCAATAGAGAGAAAAATTGTGAGGGGGACCAATATCATCGAAGTTTGAATCCATATATTCCCCCTCCTAAAGCTGAGAACACCCAAGATCAACCAGGTGTGAGCGACGCAGGGAGCTTAAAAATTGAAGAGATATTAGCAAGGGTTCTTAAGAAAATGTAATAAACCGACAGCGGGGTCAAGGAATTGAGAGGGGAGGTGTCTAACCTTGCCCAAACTGTGAGTTCACACTCATATTACATCAAGCATATGGAAGCTCAAATGAACCTCTTAAATGAACCCACTAACAAAGGGAACACTTCTGAGTGATACAATGCAAAACCCCAAGAAAGATAGTCAATGCATGGCCATCTTCACAAGGAGTGGTAAAATGCTTGGAGATGTAGGTGTTAAGACCAAGGAAGTTGTTGCTCCTAAGACAAAGGATGAAAAAGAATTTGAGGTGGTGCCAAAAGAACCAAATGGTTGTGATAATGTTGAGGATGAAGGTGAAGGAGATGTCGATGAAGTTTCCTCAAATGCTGGTGAAAAAGAGGTAGGCATGAAGGCCTCAAGTGAGAAAGAACAAGAACCAAGAGTTCCACCTCCTTATACATAGCGGTTATCCAAGAAATAGAAGGATGACAACTGTAATACCCCGAGAGCCCAAAGATCAGACCCATGAGTTTAAATGAAGAAAATTGAAAATATGGCACTAGGTCACAGAACGAGTCGTTCTGTGACCCGTGGGGTAGACCATGAGTTGTGAGGAGACTTGTGGTGAGGTTCAACGCTTGGGTAGAAATTTTGTAATTTGAGGTCCCCACAAACCTGACCACGAGTTATGGTCAGCCACCACGACTCGTTGAGTCAGTCATTGGCAAGGGTTTAGGGAAAGTGAAGGAGGCCTGATAGTGTACCCTATGAAAGGTCCTCACGAGTCGTGGTCAGTCACCACGAATCATGGCATGGGTCGTGGTCATTAGGTTGGAAATAATTTGAAATCGTAGGCAGTGAAGGTGATAAGTGGTGACCACGAGTCGTGATCACTAGTAACGAATCGTGAGACCCCGTGACAAGCCCCAGATAATCTGTTAAACAGTGCACTCGATGACCGATACCATGACTCGTTCCCTTAGACGTCGACTCGTCCAGTCCCTTATTGGGACTGGCAGTTAGTTATTTCCTGTGAATTTAGTAAGGGCTTTTCGGTAATTCCTATAATCCTAAGGCCTAAACTACGTCATTTTAAGCTATGAATGATGAGTTTTAAGAGGGGTAAGTTCATTTTAGGCCATTCTTACTCATGCATGCAAAGCTAGAGGGTTAGAGAGGTGATCAAGCTCATTCTTGTTCAAGTCTTCTTTAAACCTTCATTGGGAAATCAAAGAGTGGTAAAATCAGATCTTCCCCAGGTATGTAGGGTCATAAATGGATGAATTCATTCATACCCATGCTCAATCTCTCTCTAAATCATAGAAATTCCTATGTTGATTCTATGGGGTTTTAACCTAATGCATGAAATTCCTAATTCTCTACATGGGTATGATTTAAATGAGTTTTTACTATTGAATTATGAATCATGGACAAGTTTTACATGTTTTTCATTAAAATCATGTTTCAAGCTTTATAAATTTAAATTCCCATTTATGAGAAGTTCATGAAATTTGAGATTTATAATGAATATTCGTGTATGATGAGATATTATTGATGAAAGGCATGTTTTCAAGTTACCCGTGTTTATAATCATGTTTTCAAGTGAATTGAATATTTTCAAGCATATTAAAGTATTGGTCAATGTCCACATGTTCAAGTATGATTTATGATTTATGATTTATGATATGAATTTCATAATTTATCGATTTATGACGTTGGCCGATTCATGGGCCTTTGATTCATAGTTAAACATGTATTTAAATGGGGATCAACGATGTTAATGTAAATTTGTCCATGAATCTCATGAATGATGTTTATGATTTACATATGAGCCTAATGTGCATGTTTTTGGGAGCAGTGTCTAGCACTGAGTAGCCCGGCATTCAAAGGACTACGCCGGTGTCTCATAACTATGTGTAGTCGTAGGTTCATATTTATATATTACAACGCTAATGGATCCCCTGTTTCGTGATATCACATACTGCATGTCCCTTGCCTGGCAAGCCTGTGACGACTCTGTCCACTTGAGTAAGATAGTTGGGACATCATGTAAGGCTCTACCATGATGGTGTTGGTTATGACGAGTCCTCCCATTGTTACTCATGATTTATGCACGGTTATGTTTATATTACTTTGGCTCAATTCATGTTCAATAAAGCTTTTCTCTTCTGATTATGATTATGGTTAATTTACGAATGTTTTGAAAACCTTGAGCCTTATTTTACATAATGGTATTTATGTTATGAGCCTATTGTCCTACTTTTATGAACTTTTATGTATTTAAAATGTCTGTTTCACTTACCTTGCATACTCGGTACATTCCACGTACTGACCATATACTTTATACTATATCGTTTCATGATTCATGCTTCGATCTTCAGACCCAGCACCGTCATTAGCTCATTCCTGGAATTAGCATCCAGTTCATTGGTGAGTCCTCATCTCCCGAGGACCAGTTGATATCAATTATCCTTTATGTTTAGTTTTCCTAACTTGTCGGGTTAGTTGGGGATATTGTCCCATCAACTCATCAGATATGTTAGAGGCTTTCAAACTGTATGTAGTATTCAGTCGTCATGCATGAAGTGCATTTTTTTCTATGTTGTGTCATGATTACATTTCCATTATGCTATAATGTTGAGTATTCTTCTTTATCTAATTAAATTAGATGTATGTTCACGCCATGGGTCGACTTGGAGTCTCTTGGGGTTTCTTGTCCCGTGTTTTGATCAGGATCTACGTTCAAGTCGTGACAAACTTGGTATCAAAGCCATAAGTTTGAAGTGTCCTAGGGTGTCTTAAAACTGTGTTAAGTAGAGTCTTTTTCATGGGTGTGAAGTGCGTCATACTTATGATGAAGAGGCTACGAGATGTTTAGGAAATGTCCCCTTCTTTCATAATCTATGTCATGCAATGAAATGTCTCCCTATCCTTATAACTCGTATTATTCGCGATTGCAGAATCATGGCTCCCCACAGAGTTATTAGTAAAAGGAAAAGGAATGGGAATGGAAACGTCCACGAGGATGGCAACAGAGACGGGCACAAACAAGCCCCACCAGTCCAGGAGCACAATGCACCGGAGCCGGTTGCCCATGCTGAATTTCAGCCATTCAGATGCTAGCGCAGGCCTTGACTGCTTAGGTAAACCAGCAGGCAGTGGAACATGTCCAGCAAAATGGAAATGTGGCAGCAGCACAGGTCAGAGATTTCTTGAGGATGAACCCACCAGAGTTCCTTGGGTCAAAAGTGGATGAGGACCCGCATGAGTTCATTGAAGAGTTTTTGAAGATCACCCAGATAATGGGGGTGAATGGAGAGGAGTGTGCTGATTTGGCCTCATATCAGTTAAAGGGGGTCGCGCACATCTGGTTTAAGCAATGGAAGGATAGTAGGGCCGTGGGAGCAGTTCCTATTCATTGGGAGGAGTTTCACATAACTTTTGTGGATCGGTTCTTCCCTCGAGAGTTGAGAGAGATTAAATCAGAAGAGTTCGTGAATATGAAGCAAGGGAAGATGACAGTTCAGGAGTATTCTTTGGAGTTCACCCGATTGTCTGGATATTGAGTTTCCCCAGATAGAGTTGCACGCCCAGTAGATGGAGGCGGTGCATCTGAGGGAGAGAAAGGACAAGAGAGCCCAGACAGACAGCTATTGGTTCACTCAGCAGAGATCCGCCGGTGGTCACTTCCCTTAGACTGAACAAAGGTCACTATCTCCAGCACCATCATCTACTAGTGTTCCATCCATACCCAAGGGGGATCAGAGGAGCAAGGCCTCAAGTTCAAGGGACTAGAGGGGCATGCAGGCAGAGCGCACATTTCCATCCTCCAGGAAGTGTGGAAAGAGTCATGCGGGGGAATGCTTGCTCGGCTCAGATATCTGTTATGGATGCGGTAGATTTAGCCACATGCACCGAGAGTGTCCATTGTCTAGGCAGGGTGGTGATAGAGGTCGTGCTCAAACTATCATCAGTAGCTCCAACACGTTCAGCTCCGTAGGAGGCATCCACTATTAGGGTTGGCGGATAGCACCAAAATAGATTATATTCCCTCGCCTCACGTCAGGAGAAGGAGACTTCACCAAATGTGGTTACTAGTATGTTACGAGTGTTTCACCTTGATGCTTATGCTTTGTTAGATCCACGGGCTACCTCGTCTTTTGTGACACCATATTATTCTTTGTTAGATCCAGGGGCTACCTAATCTTTTATGACACCATATTTTGTGGCAAGGGTTTAAGGAAAGTGAAGGAGGCCTGGTAGTGTACCCTTGGAAAGGTCCCCACAAGTCGTGGTCAGTCACCATGATTCGTGGGATGGGTCGTGGTCAGCAGGTTGGAAATAATTTGAAATCTTAGGCAGTGAAGGTGACGAGTGATGACCACGAATCATGGTCACCAGTAACGACTCGTGAAATCCCCCATGACAAGCCCAGATGATCTATTAGGAAGTGCACTCAACGACCGATGCCACGACTTATTCCCTTGGATGACGACTCGTCCAGTCCCTCGTTGGGACTGGCAGTTAGTTATTTCCCATGAATTTAGTAAGGGATTTTTCTGTAATTCCTATAATGTTAAGGCCTAAATAACGTCGTTTTAAGCTATGAGTGATGAATTTAAGAGGGGTAAGTTCATTTTAGGCCATTCTTACTCATGCATGTAAAGCTAGAGAGTTAGAGAGGTGATCAAGCTCATTCTTTTTCAAGTCTTCTTCAAACCTTCATTGGGCAGTCAAGGAGTGGTAAAATCAAAATCTTCCCCAGGTATGTAGGATCATGAATGGGTGAATCCGTTCACACCCATGCCCAATCTCTCTCTAAAGCATATAAATTCCTATGTTGATTCTATGGGGTTTTAACTCAATGCATGAAATTCCTAATTCTTCATATGGGTATAATATAAATGAGTTTTTACTGTTGAATTATGAATCATGGGCAAGTTTTACATGTTTTCCATCAAAATCATGTTTCAAGCTTTATAATTTAAATGCCCATTTATGAGAAGTTCATGAAATTTCAAATTTATAATGAATATTCATGTATGATGAGAAAATATCGATGAAAGACCTGTTTTCAAGTTTCCCATGTTTATAATCATACTTTAAAGTGAATTGAGTATTTTCAAGCATATTAAAGTATTAGGCAATGCCCGCATGTTCAAGTATGATTTATGATTTATGATATGAATTTCATGATTTATCGATTTATGACATTGGCCGATTCATGGGCCTTTGATTCATGGATAAACATGTATTTAAATGGGGATCAACGATGTTAATGTTTATTTGGCCATGAATATCATGAATGATGTTTATGATTTACATGTGAGCCTAATGTTCATGTTTTTGGGAACAGTGTCTAGCACCGAGTAGCCCGGCGTTCAAAGGACTACGCCGGTGTCTCATAACTACGTGTCGTCGTAGGTTCATATTTATATATTACAATGCTAATGGATCCCCTCTTTCGTGATATCACATATTGCATGTCCCTTGCCTGGCAAGCCTGTGACAACTCTGTCCACTTGAGTAAGATAGTTGGGACATCATGTAAGGCTCTACCATGATGGTGTTGGTTATGATGAGTCCTCCCATTGTTACTCATCATTTATGCACGGTTATGTTTATATTACTTTGGCTCAATTCATGTTCAATAAAGCTTTTCTCTTATGATTATGATTATGGTTAATTTACGAATGTTTTGAAAAACTTGAGCCTTATGTTACATTATGATATTTATGTTATGAGCATGTTTTCCTACTCTTTTGAACTCTTATGTATTTAAAATGTCTATTTCACTTACCTTGCATACTCAGGAAATTTCACGTACTGACCGCATACTTTATGTTATATCATTTCATGATACAGGCTCTGATCTTCAGATCCAGCACCATCATTAGCTCGTTCCTGGAGTTAGCATCTAGTTCATTGGTGAGTCCTCATCTCCCGAGGACCAATTGATATCAGTTATCCTTTATGTTCTGTTTTCCTAACTCATCGGGTTAGTCGAGGGTGTTTTCCCATCAACCCATCAGATATGTTAGAGGCTTTTAGACTATATGTAGTATTCAGCCGTCATGTATGAAGTGTGTTTCTTTTTCTATTTTATTTCATGATTACTCTTTCGTTATGCTATCATGTTGAGTTTTCCATTTTATTTAATTGAATTAGATGTATGTTCACACCATGGGTCGACTTGGAGTCTCTCGGGGCACCTTATCCCGTGTTGCAATCCAGGTCTACATTCGAGTCGTGACAATAGTTCAGTAAGTTTATCGACATGTTCAGCAAATTATCTATAAATATATCATTAGTGGATGTTTTACTTCAAATTCCTCGATATTCAAAATTCATGAAAGAGCTGCTGAAGAAGAAGAAGGTTGTAGATGTGGGCACTGGAGAGACAACATATCATTTTAGTACTGTGATGGAGCAACCTTGCCCCAAAATGGGAGGATCTGGGAGCCTTCATAATCCCTTGCATTATTGGGTTGTTTGTGTTCAAGAAAACCCTTTGTGATCTTGGTGCAAGTATAAATCTGATGTCTCTCATAATCTTTAAGAGATTGGGGCTTGGGAGCACCAAACCTACATCAATGAGATTGTTAATGGTTGATCGCTCTATCAAGAAACATGTGGGTGTTTTAGAGGATTTATTGGTGAGGGTAGATAAGTTTATTCTGCCAGATGATTTTGTGGTTCTTGATTGTGAGATGGATGTAGAAGTTTCAATCATTTTGGGGAGACCATTACTCGCCACAAGTAGAGCTTTGGTAGATGTGGAGCTAGGTGTTCCCAAGTTTCGGGTTGGAAGTGAAGAGGTTACCTTCAAGGTGTGCCAATCTGCTAAACCTCCAGTTGAATACAAAGTGATTGGAGTGTTGCATGAGGAGAATGAGTATAGAGAAGTTGATATGGAGGAGGCTGAGTCAAAGGATGATCCTTTGGAGAATGAATTTTATATGAGAGATACGTCGTGCCATGATGTTAACTAAGGCGCTTCTTGAGAGGCAACCAAAGTGTCTTATTTTGAATGTTCTTAATTTCTTGTTGTTTTTTATTTTGTCGGACTGGGAAGGTTAGAAGCAAGGAGAAGAAACACAAAACAAGGCAGGCACCGCGCTAAGACCAGCAAATCGATGATCCAGTTGCGCAAACGGCCACACCCTTGATCATGAAAGTAGAAACCTAGGAACTAAATAGTCAAACCAGTGAAGTCACCGGTGTAACACCGATACAAAGTCGCGAACCACCGCGTTAACGCCGATGCGAGTCAGAATAATTGTGCAGTGGGTGCACAAACGGAAATCCACCGGCGGAATGCAGAACTCAATCTGTGAACCACCGGTCAATCGCAAATTACAACACGGTGAACTGGGCATACATTCATGTCTGTGATGGTAAGGCGGCGAACTGATGGACTGCAGGTGTAACGTCGATGAAGGTACGTGCCTTGTTTTAAAATCTTGACCAAATCATGGACCTACCCAACCCAAAATCTTTTTGCAGCTTCCCTAACCTGCTAAATTTCCTTTTTATTCTCCTAGACATCCCTTTTTCCCACATTTTAACACTTTCCCACACTCCTTTTTATTTTCCCAACATTCCATCTTTCCATATTCCAAAAACTCCCTCTCTCCCACTTTCTATGCATTTAAAGCACCACTAACCATCTACCTCCTCCTCAACCAACACCAATTACACCTTCTCACCTATAAAAATACCCCAACCGTTCTAACTACCTCTCACTATACTCTCCCACTCTACTAGCAAAGCTCCGAAATTTTATCATTGTTGAGTACTCTAAAGCTTCCACATCTATTCTTTGCATTCATTCGTGTGATTGTGGTAATGTACTCTTAACTTCCTAATTTTCATGTCAATGGTATTCTTGTTGCATATGGATGTTGTTATGACATATATCTCCCTTCTTTTTCTACCTCATAAGCTAGCATTACTGATGAGTGATAATTTACCAACTCATCAGGCTCTTAAGCATGAGTTTTATCTTAGTTTTCAAGTCATTTAGATGAATTTTATGACATTTTTGCCTTTTTATATGTACGTATCTGAGTTAAAGAGAAAGAGAAAGAAGTGGAGTAAAATGGAAGAAATTAGGTGAAAATCGGCGCTCCACCGTAGGACACTGACGAAATGCCAATCAAACACAGATAACCACTGATTTGAGGAAAAAATGCAACTGGCGGTCATAGACATCAAAAAGCGAATCGCTGGTTAAATTGCCTACATGTGCTGGATCATGTTAGACTGAGGATTAAAGTAATCGGTGGATCGCGGATGGAGGTCGACATACCACCCATGGCGTCACCGCATAGGCTTGGAACATCACTAGAAGTGTAGAAGAAAATGAATGGAAGTTCACGAAATGCAACCAGAGAATCACCTGTTCCCTCGCAAGTGACAAAACGCCTGAACAGGGGCAATTACATCTAGCACTAAAAAAAAGGAGATTGGTTGCCCTATTTTTGTTTATAGTCTAGAAGAAAGTTCTTTGTACATATTTTTAGCTTTTCGAACATTCCTTTTGCTTTGGAGAGAGGAGAACCCCATTGGAGAAGATTGTTGAATATTACTTTTTCTATTTTCATCTTCTTCCTTAGCAAGGTATAACCGTTGTTGCAGACATATTTTGAGTTTGATTTTTCTTTCTCTTAGTAATGAAATCATTGAATTTATTAATGAATATACGCTTTAGTTTCTTAATCATGAGTAGTTAAATCATCAACTAGAGGTGTGTGATGATGGGTGCTTAATTAGATTGGATATTGCTAGATTTATCTCAATATAGCTTAATTAGTGTAAATTTGTTGAGTTCTCTCTAATTTATAATTGATGATCCATAGTTGCAAATGTGCGTCTACTTTTCTTACTTGATTTCTGCATGAAAGAGAAGAACTCAAGTATTGGGAGAGAATTTGATTGTGGGAATGGATGTGATTGTGTGGAATTGGGCTAGTAATAGCCAAAACTCATATTCATAATCCAAATTAGTAGTTGATGACTAGAGATAGCTCAGGTATTAACTCAAACTCTATTGGGATAATTGAATTGTGTCTTGAGGTTCGAAAGGACTCAAGAAAAAGGCGTTCTTGAGGTTGAAAAACATAGGGCGCCATCTCGTCCAAAGTTATTTACACTTATTCGCAATGATTTGAAGAGCTAGCATATCTTTATTTGATTAGCACCCCATCTACACCACACCTCTAGTCTGCACTTATTATTGTCTATTAATTTTGGTTATTTTTCTATTTTGACTAGCTGGTTTAGAATCCACAATATTGATAACTTGATTTTTCGCCCAAAGATTTACAGTTTTATTTCTCTTGATTGGTGTGAGTTAATTCAAATTTCCTAAAACAATGCTTGTACAAATCATTCACTAGTCTCTGTGGGATTCGACCCCGACATCCAATGGGAATATTTGTTTTG
This sequence comes from Datura stramonium, assembly GCA_018107945.1. Classification (NCBI taxonomy): domain Eukaryota; kingdom Viridiplantae; phylum Streptophyta; class Magnoliopsida; order Solanales; family Solanaceae; genus Datura; species Datura stramonium. The sequence goes on from JACEIK010005211.1 coordinate 73,150, forward strand.
AGCAACGACCGTGTACGCTTTCTTGTTAAGAGCAGTGTAGTTTGGACGTTATTAATTACCTTCAATTAGCATGGTTTGTCAAAATACAAGTGATTTTCTCAAGAATATGCATCTATGCCTTATAGTATTTCCAACATTCTCAATATAATTAGCATCATCAGTATTATCAGAAATATCACTAATCTCAGTAATCTCATTATTATTAGTTTACCAGGTCTTATAGACTATTAGTACACTTCTAGATAAGTCTTAGGGCATCAATTTTGAGCTATCTGTATATCAATATATGTATACATAAATATCCAGTTGGGAGTAGTACTTAGTTCTAAGTGGGTTGGGGTTCAATGCACCCAGGATCCCATAACTACGTGCCACCATAGGTTATTAGCCCATATGGGTCTCAGTTTAGTGAACATATCCATTCCTTTATACCTTGGCAAGGTATATTGGGTCTTATCAATGGGGCGTATACATCGAACTTCACATCTAGCTCATGTAGTTATATGCTGGTTAATAGGCTCTCTCACAGTACAGCTACAGTATTTAGTCTTAGTCTCAATTTAGTTTTTAGTACATGTACATAGCCCTAAAATTAGTTTTACTAGAACTTTCAGCATTTCTAGATTTTTCATGTTACTTCAGTATTTATGCATTCATATAGGGTCATTGTACATAAGTTAAGTTATACCTTTTTTTAGTTTTGACTAGCATATTTTTTTTATAATTCAGTTGCATATCTTACATACTCGGTACATTCAAAGTAATGACAACATAGCCTCTATGCTATATCATTTTATGAAATAGATTCAGGTACCCCAGCTCAACATCGCAGTTAGACTCTTTCAAACGACTACCAACACCTGACAGTGGTGAGTCCTCATCTTTCGATGAACGAAATTTTCTCTTTTATTTTATTATTTGTCTTTAGATTAGTTTTAGATTTAGAGTTAGCTGGGGACATGTCCCAACAACTCATTAGTTATTAGAGGCTTTCAAACAGAGTTATATTAGCTTCAGGTTATCAAACTTCAGTGTATTATCATATTATCCTCTCTGTATATAAATGAATGGTTTATATTTTAGTTAGTTTCTGCTCAGATTCTTTTTAAGTTTATGTCATGTTAGTATACGCTATTCCATGGGTTAGCATGGGGTCACTCATGGCTCTAGGCACCGTGTCACATCCAGTGTATAGTCTCAGGTCATGACAGAAGGGCTAGCACCAATTCCAGAGTGGAAATAGAGAGAGAGGCCAATGCATTGCCTTGGAAAATCAAGGGATGCAAACCAGGTCCAAGGGCCCTCAGCAAGCCATGCAGTCAGGCCATCTTCTCCTCCCTTAATGTAGACTTAGAGTCTCTCTCCCAGCAGCCTAGCACAACAGATGTCGAGTTTAAGGGAGTGATCCATATGCTCATTAGGCTAGTAATAGCCCAATCTCAGCGGGAGGTATTAGCCCTGGTATACTTCTACCCTTAACCCAAGGCTATATACCGAGTTCAAAAATTTCTTAGTATGAACCCTCCATTCTTCTCAAGGTCCAAAGTGGTAGAAGACTCTCAAGACTTCATTGACGAAATCCAAAATATCCCTCAGGTTATGAATGTTAGTGAGATAGAGGGCATTGAGCTTGCCTCCTATAAGTTGAAGGGCATAGAGAGCACTTGGTATGAACAGTTGGAAATGTCCAGGGGGGGATGCAGCCCTAGCAGTGTGGGATGATTTTATGGAAGCGTTTGTAGATTATTTTTTCCATTGGAACTCTGGAAGGCCAAGGCCCAAGAGTTCATAGATCTCAGACAAGGTAGCATGAGCGAAGGAAGGACAGTCTCAGTGCTATACCCCGGAAGCCCAAAGGTCAAACTCAGGAGTTGAAATGGAGAAAAGTTTAAAAATTGGCACCAGGCACAGGATGGGTCGTGAGGTGACCTGTGAGATCAGCCCACGAGTCATGATGTGACTCGTGAGGAGTCGAGGTGATGAGATTAAGAAGATTGGGAAATGGGATCCCCACGGAGATGACCACGACTCATGGTCAGGCCCCACGAGTCATTGGGTCAGTCGTGGAGTGTTATTCTTGAATAAAGAGGGAAATGAAAAAAGTGTACTTGACGAGACGACCCCACGAGTCCTGGTCAGTCCCCATGATTAGTGGGATGAGTCATGACCTAGTAGGGAAATATTAATCTAAGGCTAAGGCAGTGTACATCACGGATGGTGACCACGAGTCATAGTCACCTGGAAATGAGTCGTAATGTTGTCCGTTACGATCCCCGAAGACTTAAGAAGTAGTGAACCTCACAGAAGACTCCATGAGTCATGACCCTTGGTAGTGAATCATTAGGTCCCTCGTTGGGACCACCTGACAGTTATTTTTTGCGAATTTAGTAAGGGTTATTTCGTAATTCCTAAGCTTCTAAGGCCTAAACTATGTCATTTTGAGTTATGAATAGTGACTTTTAAAGGGGATAAATTCATTTTAGGCCTTATTTATTCATGCATGCAAGGTAGAAGACTAGAGAGGGTGATCAAACTTAGCATTCATTAATTTCTCCTCAATTTCCTTTTGCGCATTCAAAGAAGTGTAAGAATAAGCT
>JACEIK010005211.1:84041-115763 GCA_018107945.1 Datura stramonium
TGTCCAGGTTACGGAAGAGCTAGCTTATGAAGAGGTTCCAGTAGCCATACTAGACAGGCAGATTCGCAGGTTGAGAACTAAAGATATTGCTTCTGTCAAAATATTATGGCGTAACAGGAACCGAGAGGAGATGACTTGGGAAGCATAGGAAGATATGAACGTCAGATATCCTCAATTGTTCCATACTTTATCAGCTAAAGGTACGTTAGTATTGTTGTATTATGAATTTCCTTATATTATGTAAATAAATGAAATAACTGCCTTATGTAATGAATACTAGTGTTGTATGGAGTACCTGTATTAGACTTTTCTACGTTTTAGGATTTTTGAGATAGTCCATATTATAGGGGAGACTCTGCTGAAATTTTTCTAAACTAAGTCAAATAAGTTGAAATTTTTGCAAGTAGAAATTAACATTCGAGAACGAATGTTCTTAAGGGGGGGAGGATGTTACACCCCGTAAATTCTTGACATGTAGATCGCCTATTCGCAAGTTGGTTAAGAGTTTTAGAATGCCATACGTGTGAGAAAAGGTCCCAGGGAGAGACCGGACAAGCGCCAAGTCGGTGCGTCGCAAGGCGAATGCGACTTATAAATCGCATTCGACCAATGCGACTTAAAGGTCCAAAGTATAAAAGCCCCCACTTCGGTTTTTAATGATAGAAATTCATAATTTCCAGAGATTAAACAGAGAAAACAACTAAGAACAGAGGGCACGGAGATTTCTTTAAAAATTTCATCCGTTTACGCTATTAAACGCGGTCCAAAGTCGAATTAATCTTGGGTAGTGAAGTATTAAGCTGCCGGGAGCATTCCTGCGGAGTTAGTTTCGTGAAATTCGGAGTATAAAAGCCCCCACTTCGTTTTTAATGATAGAAATTCATACTCTGTGAGATTAAACAGAGAAAACAACTAAGAACACAAGAGGGCACCTGAGATTTCTTTTAAAAATTTCATCCGTTTACGCTATTAAACGCGGTCCAAAGCCTAATTAATCTTGGGTAGTGAAGTATTAAGTCAAGCCGAGCATTCGTGAGTTAGTTTCGTGAAATTCGGCCGTAGAATCATCGTCCTACCGAGATAAGGTAAGTGGAATTGCTCCAAATTAGTGTCAATATACTCCTAGCCCCAAAGTGAGTATTTCTCCCTTCTGGACTTCCGAGAAATAGCGAGTTTTTGGTCGTATTTCGATAAGTCAAAGTTTAGATTATATATAAAAGTGACATTTTCTTCATAATATTAATGAATTTAGTTCTAATTGATATATATATATGAATGCAAATTTTTGGGAGAAATAGCAGTAAATACCGACCGAGCTACGCCATTAGTTGGGAAATCAAAAACAAATGTATGTAAAGCTAATTCTTCAAGATAGCAATCCCCGTATAGTAAACAGAAAGTCTAGAAGAAAGAACCTAGAAGTCGAGTATTGAATCCAAGATATTCCAAGCATGTTTTATAATATGATGATATATTCGTAATAAAAGTTAGTAGAGTAATATTCTACGCCGTATACCTCGTATACGTGATAGTCAAGAGATGAGAATTAGTTTAATACGTAAAAGAGTATCAGAATCATATATCAAAACATGGATAGTATTTTCGCATTGAACATGCTTGTTATACGTGATTATTGTTTGTTGAGACCCGTTGTGTTATGAGGGCACCCTTGAGCGTCCTCTCCGCCGGTTAGTAACCGTGTCGACCCACCGCCGAGGGTGGGGGATACCCACTCCAAGGAGTGGTACGTCCGCTGCAGGACGAAGATGGGATGGAGCCTTCCCCATATGAGGTTGGGATCTAAAGCATAGCATTACGTAGTACAGAGTACAGAGTACAGAAAGTACGTGAGTAAAGAGTACGTAGTTGAGTACAGAGTTCCTGACTTAGACACGCTTATATATATATCGAGGTCATAGTCCGAGCCGGAGACCCGTGGGCCAGTAGAGGTGCTCTTATTTAGTAGATGAGTGGAGTGATTTACTGTTTGATGGTTTTGACCCGTGTGGGTATATAGACCTGTGTGTTGGTTGGCACCTTCCTACTATGGGGCTGGCATAGGTCCTTGTATGTTATATATGTATATACATGTTATTTGTTAGCCGATGGATGGGGCAGACGCTACATCGACATGCATGCTTCTACCTACCTTCGCATAGATAAGCTTATTTCGCATCCGTACCACCAAAGGCCAAATACTGTCATTCAACTACCGCATTATTGCTTATATTCAGCTATGTTTGGTTTGCTTTACATACTTGGCACCAGCAGTACCGACGCCTACTTAAAGATGCATTACTTGCCCGGCAGTACCTATATAGACGAGAGCCGATCCTCGTGATCCTAGTTAGCCGTAGACACACCGTCATTCTGGAGTTGATATTTAGAGGTTTATATCATTTTTCTTTTTTTTTTTGCATAGCACGGGCAGGCCTGTGGCTCTGTCCCACGATCTTATTAGTACATTCTCTTTGAGGCTTCAAGTGCATTGTGTATATCTCCTCGTGGTTGTCAGGCCTGGCCGTAGGGGCCGTGCGTATGTTTAGTTGTTTATGTTTGCCGTGTGAGGCGATCTGGCTAATAGTAGACCTTGCTACCAATACATACCGCTCAAAGATTTGCTATATTGATTTAGAGATAACTAGATAGCATGGTGGCCTTGTCTGGCCCGCATAGGCTCCCTTGTATTGATGAGATTTTGGTTAGTCATTGTTGTTGTACGTGGTTATAGCTGGTCGATGGCTGTATTTACAGCCGCTATAGCCCGTTGATTTCGTGAATCGAGTTAGAGTCACCCAAGCACCGTATGCTTAGGCTCAAGAATCTGAACAGCCTGTGTCCTAGTAGGGCCTGTGTGCTGTCATACCCCCAAGGCGAGGCGTGACAACTTCATTGAAAATGAGGTAGAGCACATGCATGTTTTGAGTACCGTGCCTAGCACCGAGCAGCTAAGGGTCAATCACCCCATGCCTCGGTAACTACGCCAACATAGGTGATCCGGGGGCATATTTATATGCCCAAGTGATACTCAAATGCATCATTTTTTTCCTTGTTTATCCAACAACGTTAGTACATTCTCATGTAAACTTTAGGAAGTGTGAATTTATACTAACCAACATGAGCCAGCGTTGTTTTGCGTGAAAACATACTTTTAGGAGCCAAGATGCATGTTGGGAGTGAATCGGAGAGTGGACTCCTGAGCGAGCAAGGAAGCAACCGGAGAAGCAAGAAATAAAGAGGCTCCGAAGCAAGAAATAAAGAGGCTCGGCGATGGAGCCGTGACACGCCGCCATCGCTGGATGGATTCTTGCCCCCAGGAGATATAATTTAAGACTTCGTAGAAGGTCCGCGATCGAGCCGTGGCACGTTGGAATTAATTTCCGAATTGCATTATCCCGTAGGGCCTCCGCTGTACCGTGGCACGCCGGGCATGCCCACGTTGCATGCCGCCACGTTGAGAGCAATTACCCGGACGGCTAAAATTCCGTGAGCTCACGCACCGTGTCACGGAGGCAGCGGTTCGCGATGCACTCCGTGACACGTTGTTTGTTATTCCGGAAAAATTCTCCCCAAGATAAATAGAACACTTAGGTTCATTTTTAATTATTCTCGACTTGGTGGAGCAAGAACGTGGGTTACAAAAGTGGGCTGAGAGGACGAAAATTCTTAGGGTTTTCTCATCCCTTTCTTTCTCTTTCAATTGTTTGTAGAATTTACACTCATTTAACGATGTTCAATCCACAAATGAGTGGCTAATTCCCTTCTTGCCGCGGTTAGGAACCGTTGTATTGAAATGTAATTGCTGATTATCTCGGTTGTTTCATCTTTTCTTCATGGTTGTTCTATTTAATTCTTGTTCTTACGCATTAATATCCGGCTAATGTTAATGTAAATCCAAAAGTCCTAAGCCACCCGAGAGGGCACGAAACTGGAAAGTTGTGAATTAATAGGATATGATCTTTTCTTTGTTTGGGAAAATTGAGAATTGATTTACCTTCAGGATAGAAATATACCCGAAAGTCGTATTAGTCAAGTGTGGAATCGGTTTTGTATTGCTAGAACATGAATTTCTTCTTATCACAGAAATGTAGGTGGAAGGTTTATGATTCTTAAGTTGGGTAAATACGAGAGTTTTATCCATAGGCATAAGTTCGACTAGCAACCGGAGAAAAGATAAAAACCACGTAGATCGATAATTAATATCTTTATATGTTCGTTTTAGCTCAAAGATGCTCACATTCATAGTTCGTACTCACTTGTATAATTATTTTACTTTAGTATAAAACTAGTTCACAAAATATATAAAAACTTTCTTTACATCGTTGTCTTCATTTTTATGATACAGTAAACTGACACTTGAGGAGATTTTTCCCCGTAAACAAATTCCCAGTTCGATACCCTAGTTTCTTAAAAGGGCCACCAGATACTTGTACAACCCGTACACTTGCGGGCTCAACAATTTTTTGGCGCGTTGCTCTGGGACTCCGGCAATTGGTGAAATTATAATTTTTCGTAAAGGTGTTTGCTATTTCTGTATTTAATTGTTGACAACTTGGTCTTAGCCCGTATTTTGCAACATAACAGATTCTGAACACTGGGCAAGAGACAAAGAGTTGGTGATCCATCCTTAGAGCCTAAAGACAATTCCATCGCCAACTGAGAGAAGCTCTGGGAAAGAGAAAGCTGTAGTTGCTCTGACAAACAATCATGGAGCAACCACGTAATCCACTACTTCAGTACAAGATTAGTGCCCGAGGAGCTGCGCCTAGGTCGGTTCGGCGATGTGGCAATCCCACATGCACATAATGTCACATCTAGCATTCGCAAACCCGAGCCGAGGGAGGTTCGAGCTTAAATGTAACATGGCGCAATTGCCGCACACAAGCGGGCAGCTCACAGTCTCCTCACGAGGATCCACAACAAACATCTTCAAAATTTTTTGGAGATAAGTGACACTACATCCCAGCTGGAGTGTCAAACCGACTATGTCAGCTTTACATCAAGCTCCCATTTTCACTTTGGGAGGCTTGCGTGGTTGAAAGCCGAGCCACCGAACTCTATAACCACATGGGATGATCTTGCAAAGAAGTTCTTGGATCCTAGTTTCTTCCTTCCAGAAACAGAAGACTTAGAAGTCAAAATTCTAAGTTTCAAAAACAAAGAAGAGAGAATCATCGCTTGGGAGAGATCAAATCATCGCTATGATTGTCCTCATCACCCCCAATCCAATGACGTATCGGGTGCACACTTTTATTGAGGGTTTGGAACCCCACACAAAAGTCTCGACTCCTATGAATTGGGGACAAGCATTAGAAAAGACTTATGAGGAGTCAGATACTTTACTTAACTGGATTACAGGAACCGTGAGGAATGCTGACTCTTCAAGGGGGGAGGAGCAAGGAAAGCACTGGAGTCTTGGAAGTGGATGGGTTTGCGCCCATCGCCGCACGTACTCGCCTGCGTAATCAACTCAACACCCACTTCGGCAACATGAGCTTGAGCCGGCCTCAAGCCCCGCAAATGCAGCACAGATTTGGTGTGAAGTGTGCGGAAGCAATGAACACTCAAACCGAGTGTTGTGGAGCAAATCCTCGACTGTGAACTTGCCTAATGCACAAAGGAACAATCACCAACAAGATGGGAACAGCTACAATTTAACTGGAGGGTTCACCCGAATTTCTCTTGGGGTAGCAACAACCATCAGTGGCAGTTCAGTCAGTGCAGAGAATCAAGGAGGGCCACAGACTATCGCACACAAAGATAGAAGCAACAATGCCCCTCCTCCACCACCATCACCCAAATGCTGAGGAGATAAAAAATTCAAGACTGCTGATAGCTAACCAAGCTCAATTGTGCCGACTATGTTAAATTGGCAGCCGAGGTCAAGAATAATCGCTAGCTACCAAGGCGCTTCGGAGAATCCGCTTGGGCAAGCTTGTCGAGCCCAAACACCGTGCCTAGAGGAGGACTTCCTGCCGACATTGCACTTCAACCCTGTGTAAATGCAAAGGACTAATGAGGAGTGGTTTACGCTAAGGAGGTGGAACTTAAAGACCACCTCAACAACGGAGCACAGAACGAGGGGAGCAAATGATGAGAGAGGGAAGAACAAGAATGCTGAACCGTAAAGACCTCCCACCCCGTTCCCTGAACGATTAAAGAAACACCGAGGAGGCGTGTTTCAAAAAGTTCACTGAGAAAGTTGGAACAGGTACACATTAACTTACTCCTTGTTGATGTTTTGCAGGAGGCCTAAGTACGCAAAGTACATCAAGAACATCGTGGCCAACAAAGCAAGCTACCGAATATGCTACTAAGTGGGATCTTGCTTCGAGAGTGCACTTCCCGTGATACCAAACCGATGCTCAAAAGTTCTCTGAACATCCTCGAGGTTCACAATTCAACTAACAATCGGCAAGAGTATCCGAGCTCATGGGATTATGTGATTGGGAGCGAGCATTAACTTGATGCCAACTCGGTATTCAAGAAGTTGGGACTAGGAGCTCTAGACCAACAACCTGATCTTGCAACCAGACGTTCTTCGCAAGACCGTATGGAATTGTGGAGGACGGCCGGGTGCAAGTCGGCTCCTTTGATCTTCCAGAGATTTTGTAGTGCTCGACTTTGAGCTGTATCGAAGTCCCATTTATTTTGGGACGACCTTTCTTGGCTACCGGAAAGCGCGCTGATAGACGAGCCGCAGTGCGCCACGATGCTGAGCACATGATAAGGTGGAGGTGTTCCGATGTGTACAAGGCCACCAAGCTCCCTAACAGAATGAGGAACTTCCTGGCCATCAACGTACTGAGCAAGTCAAGCTGCTCCAAAGGCGAGTCTCTGTAGTTGGTGGGACGCACCTCGATGTAAGTGAGCTTACTTAAGTGGGTGAGGACTTCAATGTGAGAAACGTCACACCCTGTGCGTAATGTGCTTAACGACGTCGAAACAGTGACTTCCAGAACCAGCGCCGCACGGGAGGCAACCTGTGGACTAAGTTATTTTATAATTGTACGTATAAAAAGAAAAAGAGAAAATTAAAAATGTTAAAAAAAATAAAAAAAATAAAAAAAATAAAAAAAATAAAAATATTGTGTTCTTCAAACCTTGGAATTCTAACCGATTTCTTGTTGTAAGATATATTTCAGGTTGATCGGAGAAAAAATGCAAGGGAGTGCAAAGGAGAAAAACGAGGTAAGAAAAAAAATTTTAAGTGGCAAAACAGTTGAGTCGCAAGGCAGCCCGTGTCACGCGTAGGTGATGCTCCGCGCTACCCTCCGTATCATTGGAGCAAAACTGAATTTGACAAATTCCGTGCATCGCTCAGGCGATGGCTCCGTGTCACGGAGGAGGATCTCCGCGTTGGCCCAGGACACGTAGAAGTGTTATTCGCGTCGGGTCACACGGTCACCGGTAACCCGCCGAAAATCCCACTTTAACCCCACTCCCTCATTTGTCTCTCATTTTTTCATCTCCTCCGCGATAACCCTCCCAAAATTCCCTCTCCCCCGACGTGCCACGGACTAAGGTATAAAATTTCACAAGTTTTCTTCCGATCATCAAACTTGAGGTGCTCATCATCTCTATTTCAATTTTGGTCGATTTTTTTTCGATTTATAGCGTGATGAGATGTGAGCAAACCTTACCCTAGGTGAAATTGAGCTTAAATTCGGTTAAGCTATTGTTGATTGATGTTCGTAATATTATTGTGATTGTACGAAACGATAAAAACACGAGCTTGATCGAATTTTTGAAAAATTATAGCTAGGATTGGAATTGAACAAGAAATTGTGAAAACTTGCGAATTGTAAATTCTTGTGGGTTGAGTAGGTTGGGTGAGATGAGTTGGGCGTATTCTATGTAATACGTTAAAAGACCGACGGATTTTTGGGAGTGCAATTATAGTATGCAAGAAATGGACGGGTTGCATAGGGTTTGTATAGTTGAAGAGTTTTTTGTTTTTTTTCTTTTCTCTTGTTTATTGTTATGTGCTCGGTATGAAATTGCGATCGACGGTGAATTTGTAGTAGCCGTGCGAAGTCCGAGTAGCCGCTGGAAAGTTATACCGTCATATTTGCGGAATGCACAAGTCAATATTGTTTGTGTTTTAGTTGTTTTAGTTTTTCTCATTTTGTAAATTAGAAATAAATATGTCCTTGTCTGAATACCGAAATTGTGGTCAAGACTATGTGTGGGGTAGCCGAGCCTAACCTAACCTTAGTCGAAGCTAATTTTAAAATTGACTAACATTGTGACTGTCTGCTTTCTTTGACAGAACAATGGCAAAGTGTGCAAGACAAGGAAAGGGCGCATCTACATCGTGCGCCAAGAAAGAGGTTAAGACTGGGAACAGCTAGGGCCCCAAGAAGACAGTTCACGCGTGGCACAATGATTTAAACCCGAGGGTGACAGGAAGGGAAGAAGTGGTACACGAAGCACAAGGAGAACAAGTACTCGAGGAGCATATTGCAGGACCCATTGGCACAGAGTTCCCCCGCATGGTGCCACCGGATTGACACTCGCCGGCCGCGGACTACTTTTTGACGAGCCCAAGGAGTGTAATCAAACCTTGATTCAGGAGTTCTATAAATTGGAACCCGCGCTCCGTAGTCACACCATCATAAGGGGTCGATTGTCACACTTGAGCCTCATCACTTAAATGCCATACCGGGGGCGCAGAACACCGATGCCCACGACTCCTAAGTACCGAATATCACTCCACCTTATGCGATATCGACGCACACAGGTGGAGCCCTACGACGGCACGTCGAGTTATGCATGCTGGAGAGGGGCTACCATCGACATTGCCCTACCACAGACAAGAACAGTGGAAGCCAGATCCGTCGAAAATTGTTTGCTCCTATTTGATTCCGGGTGCACATGACAACATGTCACCCTAGATCGCGTATGTTCGGTGTATGCCCCGATGAAAGTGGTCAGAGATAAATGTAGGGGCGGTGATCATCCGCCATGAAGAGAGCCCGTTTAGACAAGGGCAATGTACGTGCTTGGCGGGTTTCCGACCACGTTCCCGAGGGGCCCGGAGGCAGGTGCTAAGAGGCCCTAGATTATATCCTACGTATGAGAGGCGTGCCATAGATGTCATAAAGACTAAGGCACTGACACCACTCAAAATAATTCTCAAACTAGCCGAGCGACATGCTCTGGATGATCGTATATGGCCCGCATGTTCGGGATGCAAGGATGTTCAGCCTACGCATAGCGGAGACCTAAGAACGGAGGAGGAGCCGTGGCGCCTCGACTTAGATTACCCTTGGCGAAATGCCAAGGCACTATGTCGTGTGGCCCAAATTTTTTGTGGAGCTCCTTGATGATGATGTCCCCACTCGACGAGACACGTCACGAGGATTCGGACGCGAGCCTGGGAGGAGTGACGACGGGGAGATCTCGTACATGGGAGACAGGCAAAGCAAAGCACCCGATGAAGAAGTGGAATACTCTCTGATTGATCGTGGGAGTTTCACCACCCACCTTGTGTTTTAGATTGTACGAACACCGGGGACAAGTGTTCAATTTTAAGTGTGGGGTGGGGAGTAGTTAGGTGGTGCCGATTTTTGTCTTGTTTGTATATAATTGCATGTTCTTGTCATTTTTGAAAATATTGTGACCTTGTTTTGTGGTGTACGCTCAGATATCGTAAATATCTTTGGCGTAAGTCATGCCGTTGAATGTGTTAACCAGTTGTAAATAGTTTTTATCGAAATTATCGATATTTTTTTTAAAATTTTCTGCTAACTATTTTTATTGTGGGTTTCTCGGAGTTTGTTTTCGTTCTTTTGCTTAGAAGAGTCCCATTGAACCGAAGTCGTAAATAGTGACCGTTCCCTATGATGGATGGATGACGACCGTCTTGCGGGAAATGCAAATAAAGGAGAAGCTTATTTTCAATTTTGGTTTGTTTGGTTGTATCCCATGCATGTTGCTACTCTATGGCTTCGAAATTCGTGTTGCGAGTTGTACATAATATTTAGATGGCAAAGATGATTCAGAGAGTTAGCATGCAAATTTTTTGTACATATGTGAGACACTTATGCCATAGAATTCGATTCGGTGTGATTGAGGCTTAATTTTGAATTCCTTGTAATGCCGTTTAAAGAGTCCGTGAATATGTCTTGAGTCGAGCATGTGCAGTTCGAAAGGTATAGTGAGGTTTGCTTATTCCATGTATGTTATTTCAGAGTGTCTAAAACTTGCCTCGGTGTGTATACGAAACAAAATGAAGGAAGCGTAGTGTGGCAAAGGAGGTAGGCATTTTTGTTTAGCCTAAAGTTTTTCTTTTCTTTTTATATATATACCCACCTTGAAGACTAAATCCTGTTAGCCCACAGCCTTTAGCCTATTTTTCTTTTGTCAAAAAGGTAAAACTGCTTAACCCCTTCTTTTCATTGTCTCGCAAACCTAATCCGAAGCTCTTAAGCGCTCAAGAAAATAATTTTCCCACGTTGTAAAGGAGTGAAATGATGAAAAGAAAATAAAGAGAGGAAAAGCAAAGTGATGAAAAGCAAGAAAGTAGTCAAAGGCACTTGCCGACGTAAAGAAAATAAAGTGCTTAACAAATCTTTGTTGTTTAGTCTGGGTGTGGGGTTGCAGAAGGAGTTGAAAAATGTAATTAAGAAAGACTACAAGGTTGGGAGGAGGAAATAACTTATGCCCTAATATGATGGATGTAGGGAAAAGCGCTTAAGGATTCTAGTTGTTATTATTGGTTAGCCCATACTAGCTCCGTAGCTACATTACAACCCGTTAAGTCCTACGTGATCTTACATCACGCGTCCTTATATTAGTGGAGTAATTCACTAGAGGCAAGCTTATGGTTCATGACACAATGCATGTGAATTCTGCTTGGGAGAGTGAGCGAAATTGGGTGTATGTCTAGACTCTACATGAATTGGTTGTAGAATTCATGTGATTAGAACAAAGGAAACTCTCTTATGTGTGAGGGCACATGTTGACGAAAGAATAAATTCTGCAATGCAGATCTTAGCCGCCCAGTGCATGAGTTTGCCGATATCGAGAGTCGATTTGTGATGTCTGTTGGTCTTGATATGTTGGATATCAGTGTAATGATGATGCCAGGCATGTTTTCTTGATGATTTGTATGTAAATAGTCAAGGTAACGTAGCTCGGATTGGCGAGCCAAAGTAGCCATGATGGGATGTCAATTGCATGAGGTATAGGAGTATTGTTCGAGGACGAACAAGATTTTAAGTGTGGGGTAGGTGATCCGGGCATATTTCTTATATGCCCAAGTGATACTCAAATGCATCGTTTTGCCTTGTTTATCCAACAATGTTAGTACATTCTCATGTAAATTGTAAGGAAGTGTGAATTTATACTAACCAACATGATTAGCGTTGTTTCTATGTGAAAACATACTTTTTAGGGAGCTAAGATGCATGTAGGGAGGAATCTGATGGATTCAGGAGAGAGCAAGGAAGCAACCTGGAGAAGCAAGAAATAAAGAGGTTCCGCGATGGAGCCGTGACACGCCATCGCGCATGCATTCTCGTCCGGAGATATAATTTCAAGCACTCCCAGAAGGTCCGCGATTGAGCTGTGGCACGTTGGAATTAATTTCCGGACATGACATTCCAGAGGGCTCAAGATTTGCACCGTGGCACGCCGGGCATGCTCCGCTGTACGCCGTGCCACGTTGGAGTGCAATTACCTAGGACGGCTAAATTCCGCAGAGCCTTCCGCGTGCACCGTGTCACGGGGAGGCAAAGGTTCGCGAAACGGGTGACACGTTGCTTGTTATTCCGGAAAAATTCTCCGCATAAATAGAACACTTAGGTTCATTTCTTTTAATTATTCGACTTGGTGGAGCAAGAATGTGGGTTACAAAGTACTTGAGAGGACGAAAATTCTTAGGGTTTTCTCTATCCCTTTCTTCTTTCTTTCAATCGTTGTAGGATTTACACTCATTTAACGATGTTCAATCCACAAATGAGTGGCTACCCTTTCAATGCGGTTAGGAACCATTGTATTGAAATGTAATTGTTGATTATCCGGTTGTTTCATCTTTTCTTCTATGGTTGTTCTATTTAATTCTTGTTCTTACCGCATTAATATCTCATATAATGTTAATGTAACTAAAAAGTCCTGCTTTCACCCGAGAGGGCACGAAACCTGAAAGTTGTGAATTAAGAAGCTTAGTTTGGGAAAATTGAGAATTGATTTACCTTCAGGATAGAAATATACCTAAAAGTCGTATTAGTCAAGTGTGGAATCTGCTTTGTATTGCTAGAACATGAATTTCTTCTTATCACGTAAATGTAGGTGGAAGGTTCATGATTCTTAAGTCAAGTTAAATAACAGAGTTTTAATCCATAGCATAAGTTTCGACTAGCAACCTAGAGAAAAGATAAACCAAGTAGATCGATAACTAATTTCTTTCATGTTCGTTTTAGCCTCAAAGATGCTCACATTCATAGTTCGTACTCACTTGTATAATTATTTTACTTTAAGATAAAACTAGTTCACAAAATATATAAAACTTTTCTTTACACCGTGTCTTCATTATTACAGTGTTGATAAAGAATTGACACTTGAGGGAGATTTTAACCTAGGGCCCGGGCCCCCGTAGGTTCGACATCTCTAGCTCTTAAAAAGGGCCATTGTATTACTTGTACAACCCGTACACTTGCGGGCTCAACAATTGGTTTATATATTATGACCTCCTGACTTCCTTAGAGGTTCCCTTTCCCGAAAGGGCTCCTTTTAAGCTTTGATATTGATACCATGGTATCATCCCTAGCCCCGTAAGGCTTTGGACGGCTCTACCCACTTTATTGTGATAGTTGGGACCACGTAAGCTCTATCATGGTATGTTAGTTAAAAGACAAGTTTCCCATTGTTCCACATGATTTTAGTTATGCATGTTCATTACTCATGAGATTTACATATGTAAGCATGTTCTAAAGTAGGTTTGACTCGAATGTTCAGCTTTTACTTGTACATATCCGATTTCACCTTTGAGTCAATAGAACATGTTATGATGTTATGATAATATGTTATGTTACAATAATATCATGATTTCGTAAAGAATACATGCAAGCCTACTCTCAAACTCTTAATGTTTATGTATTACATTATACATTATCTTTAAATGATTACTTTAGCGGTTTTATTACCTTACACACTCGGTACTTTCCACGTACTAATCAAAAGATATCTGCGGATGTATCATTTCATGACAGATCCACCTCTCGTGTCCAAATTTCCCACTCGTAGTCGATTATCGTAATTAGTGGCTGCGCGTGGTGAGTCCTCATCCCCTGAGGACTAGATTATTTAGATTCTCTTCATGTATTTTCTAGTTTCACTTGTTGATTTAGTTGGCTCTTGTCCCATCAACTCATCATGTTTAGAGGCTTTTCACATATGGTTACGTCTCACCCTCATTATGTATTCGATATTATGCTTAAGTTTAGACTTCCGTTATGATTATTTAGTTCAATTGATGGAGTTAGATGTATGCTTATGCCATGGATCAACTTGAGCCTCTCGGTCCCTTGTCCCGTGTTGTGATTCTAGCTCCGTTCAAGTCATGAAAACTTGGTATCGTAGCAATAGGTTTGAAGTTGGTCCTAGGGTGTTTGAAAGCCACGTTGAGTAGAATCTTGTTTCATGGGTGTGAAGTGGCCCACACTTATGACGGAGTAGCTATGAGACGTTTAGGAAATATTTCCTTCTTTCTTGATCTATGTTGTGTGATGAAAAGTCTCCTTATGGATTTCAATTCCGTGCTATTCGATTGTAGAATCATGGCTCTCAAAGAATGAATAGTAGGAGGAATGGGGAATGTAGAAGGACATGAGTATGGTAATGGAAATGGGCACGTACAAGCCCCACCATTTCGCAAAGAGCACCGTATCAAGCTAGTTGCCCATGCCCAGTTTCGGCGCCTATTCAAATGCTTGCGATGACTTGACCGCTGTGTCAATCGCTGTGCTATTGCGCATATTCCATAAAATAGCAATGCGCCAGAGACTCTGAACGTGAGACTTCGAGGATGAACCTCGCCGGAGTTCCTGGTCAAAAGTGATGAGGACCCGCTGAGTTCATAGATAAGATTGTGAAGATCACCCAAGTCATGGGGGTGAAGGTTGAGTGCGCAGAGTTCGCCTCGTACTCGCCTGAAAGGGGCCGTGCATATCTAGTTTCACCAATGGATAGCAGGTCGCCGAGCAAGCCCCGTCACCTAGAAGAGTTCCATGTTGCATTCTTGGACGGCTTCTTCCCTTGTGAGATGAGGGAACTGAAGGCAATCGAGTTTGTAAAACTGAATCAATAAATATGACCGTACAATATGCCCTGATTTCACTCGCCATCAAAGTACGCCCTGCAGTTTGTGGTCGATCGCATGGCTGGTGAGTAGGAAGGTTTGTTCATGGAGTAGCGTGGCTATTTGGATAAGGATTGTAGGACCGCCATGCTCCATCGTAGATATGGACTTCCATCGGGATAGTCTTGTACGCTCCAAAGAAATGGAGGTAGCTCCACATGAGAGAGAGGGAGGCCAAGAGGGTCGTGTGGACTCGATAATTATGGATTTTCTCAGCCTAGGTCGGGTGGACACCTATTGTAATAGACTCATCGTAGATCTTCTCAGCCCCATCATCTTCAACATTGAGTGTGCCATCCCGGCCTGTGTGCATGACGGACGAGCATCAAGCCCAGGGGTCGAGCAATGGACCCCATTCTAGCATTCCAACTTATCGCATATGTGGTCAAGGACACACTATGCTTGTTTAGTAGGTACAAGTACTTGTTTTGGGTGTGAAGCCCGCATTAATATGCTCCTAGACTCCTAGTCATGAGAAGCTGATCTTGATGAGGACGAGGCCCTACTTAGTAATGTGCCAGCTCCCTCCCGCACGCTCGTGCCATCAGGGTATCTACCAAGACATGGCGATTAGCACCAAAAAATAGATTCTATGCTTTAGCATCCCTCAGAGCAAGAGGTCTCCCTCGATGCTGTCACCGGTATGTTACGAATATTTCATTTTGATGTTTATTCATTGTTAGATTCGGGGCTACTCCTGCCTTAGACACCTTATGTGGCCGCAGCTTCTGAGTCAATCCCGGTCTTGTCGAACCTCTTCTCGGCCTTACCCAAGAGGTGATCGAGTTATATGACGCAGTATATAGAGGTTGCCCACTGAGTCCTTCAAAAGTCAAATCAAGAGATTTGATAGAGTTATCCATGAACGATTTTGATGTTATCCTCGACATAGATTGGCTATTTGCATGCTATGCATCAAGAAATTGTAGAACCCGGGCAAGAGAGTTTAGATTTTGGGTGAGCCGCCTTAGAGTGGAAAGTGCAATCTCGGGCGAGTTCGTAGGTCGTTTCATTTCCTACCTTAAGGCCGCCGTAAAGATGATTTCTAAGGGTTATGTATACCATCTAGTTAGGGTTAAGGATGTTGAGTCCGAGACCTGATTATCCAAACCGGGCCCAAAAAGAGTACGTGAGTATCCGTAGGTCTTCCCGATGATTTACTGTGTTCCTCCCAAGTGAGGTCAATTTGGTAATGATCTTCTTCCTAACACGTAGCCCATATTTGTACCTCCCTATAGAATGGCTCTGAACTGAAGGAGTTGAAGGACCTGGTTAGTTAAGGGTTTCATTAGACCGATCAAGTCCCCATGGGGTGCACCAGCTCTTCTTCGTCCAAATGAAAGATGGTTCTCTTAGCATGTGTATTGATTATTGGAATTTGAACAAAGTCACCATCAAGGAGAGGTATCCTCTACCCAATATTGATGATTTATTTGACCAAATTTCATGGTGCCAATAAGCCAAAATAGATCTCAGATCCGGTATCATCAGCTTAGAGTTCAGAGAGGACATTTCGCAATATCACCTTCCAGACGCGGTACGGTCATTATGAATTTGTGGTTATGTCTTTTGGACTAACGAATGCTCCTACAAATTTTATGGACCTGATGAACAGGGTGTTCAATCCATACTTGGATATGTTCGTGATTATGTTTATTGACGATCTTGATATATTCTCGGGAGGAGGAGGAACATATCGTCATTCGAGAATGCTTCAAACTCTCAAGGATCGCCAATTATAAGCCAAATTTAGCAAGTGTGTGTTTTGGTTGAACTCCTTAGCATTTTTGGGCCATGTGGTATCAAGTGAGGCATAAAGTGGACTCTCAAAAGATTAAAGTAGTTAAGAATTGTCCTAGACCCGGTGAACTCAATTATTTGGAGTTTCTTGAGTTTAGCTTGCTATTATCAAGGATTTATTGAAGGTTTCTCACGATTAAAAGCACCCTTAACAAAATTGACCCAAAAGAAAGTGAAATTCCAATGGTCGGAGGCTTGTGAGAAGAGCTTCCAAGAGGTTAAGACTCCGACTTACCTCAATGATCTGTTAACTCATCTCCAGGGTACCGATGGGTTCGTGGTGTACCGTGATGTGTCAAGAATCGGACTTGGGTGTGTGTGTTGATGCAAATATGGAAAGTTATAGCATATGCCTTCAGATAGATAAAGGTTCATGAGAAGAATTACCCAACCCATGATCTCGAATTGGTCAGCAAAGGGTATACACCTTGAAGATATGGCTTACATTATTTATACAAAAGGTCCACGTGGGATGTGTTTACTGACCATGTTTACAACATGTGTTTACTGTATGGATCTCAATCATTGGCAAAGGAGGTGGTTGGAGATGCTTAAGGACTATGATATGAGTGTGCTATATCACCATCCGTGCAAGGCTAATGTAGTAGCGGACACCCTTAGTAGACTCTCTATGAGAGTGTGTCTCATGGATTTGGGCGGGAAGGTGAGCCGGTGAAGGATGTGCATCGACTCACTAGGTTGGGAGTTAGGTTGGTTGACTCAACCGATGGCGGTGCTGTTGTCCAGTATGGATCATAATCGTCCTTGGTGACTGATAAGAAAGCTAGACAAGATGAGGACCCGAGTTTGGTAAGGTTGAAGGAAATCGTTCAAGGTCAAAAGGTGGAGTGAGGTCTTCAAAGGGGGAGATGGTGTGCTTTGGTACTGTGGTCGCCTATGTGTTTCAGATGTTGATGGTTTGAAGAGCCTGACAAGCTGGATGAGTGTCTATGGATCAGTATTCTACCCATCCAGTGCCACCATGATGTAAAATGATGACTTACGGGAAAATTACTGGTGGAACAATATGAAGAAGGATGTATTGTAGAATTTGTAGCTAAGTGTCCGAACTGTCAACAAGTAAAGGTTGAACATTAGAGACTAAGAGGTATGCTTTAGGACATCCGTATTTCTACTCTTGGATATGGGAAGAGATTAACATGGACTTCATTACTGGTTTACCTCACATTCATTGTCAATATGATTTGATTTGGTTGTAGGATAGGTTGACCAAGGCCGCACATTTTCTACCGGTCAAGACCACCTGATTCGGCGGAGGATTATGCCAAGCTATATATCCAGGAGTTAGTTCAATTGCATTGAGTGCCCTTATCCATCATTTCAGACAGAGGTACCCAATTTACCTCCCGCTTTGGAGGTCATTTCAAAAAGGACTTGGTACAAGTTGGTGTCTCAAGACTATATTCCACCCGCAAACGATGGTCAAGGCAGGACAATCTGCACTCGAGGATATGTTGAGAGCATGCGTGATGGAATTAAAGGTATTTGGGATAATCATTTGCCTCTTATCGAGTTTGCTCACAACAGTCATCACCAAAGATCCAGATGGAACCATTCGAGGCTGCATGGGCGATGGTGTAGGTCGCCCATTGGTTGGTTTGAAGTTGGTGAGGCTAGCAATGATAGCACCAAATTCGTCACGAAGCTATGGAGAAGGTTCAAATTTCATACGGACAGGTGTTGAAGACAAAGCACAAAGTCGCCAAAAGTCCTATGCCAACGTGAGAAGGAGAGAATTGGAATTTGAAGTTGACGATTGCAGCCCAAGATATCTCCCATTAAGGGAATGATGCAATTTGGAAAGAAAGGAAAGCTTAGTCCCCACTATGTTGACCCCTACTAAATTATGAGAAGGGTTGGCAAGGTAGTGTATGAGTTGGAGTTTCCCTTAGAGTTATCTTCCATGCATCTTGTGTTTCATGTTTCGCTCTTGTTAAGTGTTTGGGTGATCCAAATTTAGTCATTCCTGCAAGGGACGTTGTTGATGTAAAGACAACCTTAGTTATGAGGAGGTTCCAAGGGAAATAATTGATCGTCAAGTTCAAAGGCCAAGGAACAAGGAAGTAGCTTCACTAAAGATGTTATGGAGCAATCATCAAGCTGAGGGAGCTACGTGGGAAGCCGCGATATGATGTCTACCGCGCCGCCACCCAGATATCGCTCCTAGAACTCCTATTTAGTTTTCATGTTCCGGGCCCATGTGCTCAAGTTTTTTTTATGTATGTATGATTCGTGAATTTAGTTCAGCTATGTAGTTTGAACCCAAGATAGTCATTCTGGCTGTCTAATGATCAGATTTGAATATGATAATTGCATTTCTCATTTTCCTCTGTGTTTTCCAACATTCGAGATGAATGTTCCCAAGTGGAGAGATATTGTTATACCCCGAAGCCTAAAGGCTCGACTAGAATTGAAATAGAGAAAAGGTTAAACTCGGCACCAGTAATGGGGATCGGGTCATGAGGTGACTCGTTAGATCAGCCCACGAGTCTTGATGGTGACTCATGGGGAGGCTAGGTGACGAGCTTAAGAAGATTGGGAAACAGTGGTCCCCACGGAGATGACCGTGGTCGCCCCAAGAGTCGTTGGGCCGTGAAGGGGGGTTTGATGCTTGAATAAAGAGGGAAATTAAAATAGTGTACTTGACTAGAGGAGAGCCTGGCTGTTGTGGCTACCCCACAGCTTAGGGTGAATCATGACCTAGCAAGGAAAAGAATATCCGAGGCTAATGCAAGAAGAATATGGATGGTGACCCACGAGCTGTGGTCACTTGGAAAATGAGTCATGTTGTCCGTTATGATCCCCAAAGACTTGAGAAGCAAGGAACCTCACGGAAGATTCCACGAGTCGTGACCCTTGGCTACATTTGAATCGTTAGGTCCTCGTTGGGACCACCTCGACAATTATTTTCTCGTAAATTTAGTAAGGGCTATTTCATAATTCCTAAGCTTCTAAGTCCTAAACTACATAATTTTGAGTTATGAATAGTGACTTTTAAAGGGGATAAGTTCATTTTAGGCCTTATTCATTCATGCGTGCAAGGTAAAATACTAGAGAGGGTGATTAAGTTTAGCATTCCTCAATTTCTCCTCAATTTCCTATTTCGGGCATTCAAAGAGAAGTGTAAGAATCGGCCTACCAATTGTGTATATAGGGTTATGAATGGATGATTCCCTTCACACCCATGCCGAATCCCTCTCTAAAGTATGGAATTCCTATGTCTAATCTATGGGGTTTTAACCCAATGCATGATTTCCTAATTCTCTACATGGGTATAATATTTATATGTTTCCACGAATGAATTATGATTTATGGTCAAGTTTTATAATATTTTCAACCAAAAATCATGTTCTAGTTTTATAAATAGAAAAGCCCATTGAAGAGAAGTTCATGAAAGATGAGATTTATGATGAATGTATGATGATGATGAGATATTATGATGAAAAGCATGTTTTCAAGCTACCCATATTTATAATCATGTTTTCAATATGCATTCAAGATTCCAAGTATGATAAAGCTTTGGGCAATGCCCACATGTTTAAGTATGAATTATGATTTTCCGAATTGCTTACCACATGGTTTTGGAGCCAAGCCTCCCAATTATTTTAATTTTGTGGTATTAAGGAAAGTTCGTGTTAAAGCTTCTCATGTATGCATGATTTCAGTCTTGAGATGCATTTGATTTATGAGCTTCGTCAATAGATGAAGTTGATCTTGGTTGAAAAATGATGTAGAGCACATGAATATTTTAGAGTAGTGTCTAGCACCGAGAAGGCGGTCGATCACCCATGCCTCAGAACTACGCGCCACTGTAGCAGGTTCATACACATGACCTCCTGGGACCTCCCTTGTGAGCATTCCCTGCCCGAATAGGCCTTTAGCTTGATATCGATATCATGGTATCGTCCCTAGCCCCCGCAAGGCTTTGGGCGGCTCTACCCACTTGAGTTTGATACTGGGACCACTTAAGCTCTATCGTGGTATGTCTAAAGACGAGCCTCCCATTATTCTACATGATTTCGCTATGCATGTTAATTACTCATGAGATTTTACATAGGTGTTATTGTTCTAAAGCAGGTTTGACTCAATGTTCGCTTTTTACTTATAAATATCAAATTTAACCTTTGAGTTAATCGAATATGTTATGATGTTATGATGATATGTTATGTTACAATGATATCATGATTTCGTAAAAGAATGCATGCAAGCCTACCGCACTCTTAATGTTTATGTCTTACATTATGCATTATCTTTTAAATGGTTTTAATTAATTTAGCTGGTTTTACTTACCTTACACACTCAAAAGATATTTTATGTACCGATCGCATATTTTATGTGTCAGACATTTCATGATACACGGTCCGTCTTCTCAAGTCCATCCCCACTCGTAGTGTTTATTAGAGTTAGCTACATTGTGGTGAGTCCTCATCCTCGAGGACTAGACTTTCCGTTTCTTCATGTATTTTCCAATTTCACTTGTTTAGTTAGTTGGTCTCTTGTCCCATCAACTTGTCATGTCAAGAGGCTTTTCATAAATATGGTTGTGCACAGCTTCAAATTATGTATTCTGATGTTATGCTTAAGTTTAGACTTCCGCTATGATTATATTGTTGATTATTCGGGGCCCATTGATGGGTTAGATGTATGCTTATGCCATGAGTTGACTTTGAGCCTCTCGTGGTCCCTTGTCCTCGTGTTTTGATCGGGGCCTCCATCGGTCGTGACACTCATAAGTTCACACAACCGGCTAGAGTTAGCCCGCAGATTGTGTCCACCATGAGGGATAGGGGATGCGCCAATTTGTGTACAACCTTGAATGGCATATGGCCGGGCAGTATCAAATCGCCTTATTACACAAGGATATGGACTTAACAAGGCTGATGGTCTCGTAGAACCCTAAAAGTCCCTAAGATCGTATAAACATGAAGCAAAAGCTAATAAAAAAATTGGATTTTTCCATCGTAACGACTCACACCACGTGCTGTGGGATGCCTCATGGTGGCAAAAGATCAAGATATATTTTAGTTCTTGTCACCATGACATAGACCGAAAGTTGTGGGAATAAACGATGAGTCATGGCTGCACTCATCCTAAGAATCCAAGAAAAAGTCCCGCAACTTTACAATTCTCTTCCGTGGACACGAGTCCTAGCCCCGAGTTGTGGTGAGAAACGAAGACTCATGAAAAACATCGTGGTCACCTAAACTAGTTAAGAACTCAAGTCAAACCCAAACACCCGAAAGCCAAGGTACGACACATTATATCAAAGGACGACTCATCCTCAAAGCTCTTGGTAGGAGTTTCCGCAAGTGTTCATGACCATGATCATGGGTTGATAGGACGACTCAGCATGATTCATCGGGACTCCTAACACCAAAATTCCAATATATTTTCCATGGATAGTCTGGCGTAACTTTATGCTTTTAACTCCTATACCAGGTCATTTTGTGTTTTTCTAGAGGGAAATTAAGGGGTTTTAATAGACTACTCCCCTATTCCCTCATATATCATCGAATACTCAGAGAAACATTAACTCTCAAGCTCTCAAGAAAGCTAGGGTTCTTCATCTTCAACCTTGACTCTCATGAAATAGGCAAGAGTTCGTTAGTCCGTGCATGTTAGGTGATCGTGGCATATTTATATGCCAAATCACCAAATGTATAGCTTTTGCTTTGTTTGTCCAATAATGTGTGTACATTCTCATGTAAAATGTACGGAAGTGTGATTTTATACTAACCAACATGCATTAGCGTATTTTGGCAAGGGAAAAAACATGCTTTTGATGGAGATAAATGACATGTTGGAGAAATCGAAGACGCAACCTGGAACGAGCAAGGAAGCGCTTTGAGAAGCAAGAATATGGGCTCCGCGATGGAGCCATTTCACGCTGCATCGCGGATGCACCGCCCGGTAATTAAAAGTGCAAGAAATTCCGCTGAAGGTCCGCATCAAAGTCGTGCTAATGGGATTAATTTCCTGCATCTTGCAATTCATGAGAGGGTCCGCGATTGCACCGTGGCACGACCGGGCATGCTCCGCGTTGCATATCGTGCCACGTTGGGAGCAATTACCTCGGGTGGACAATTTCCAGAGAGTTCAAGGTCACACCGTGTCACTGAGGCGTTGCTCCATGATGCACTCCGTGACACGCTGCTTGTTATTCTGAAAAATTATCCTCAGTATAAATAGAACACTTAGGTTCATTTTTTAATTATTCGACTTGGTGGAGCAAGAAGTGAAATACAAAAAGTGCGCTTTGAGGACGAAAATTCTTAGGGTTTTCTCTATCCCTTTCTTCTTCCTTTTAATTGTTTGCATGATTTCCATTCATTTAACGATGTTCAATCCACAAATGAGTGGCTAATTCCCTTTCTTGCCGAGGTTATGAACTATTGTATTGAAATGTGATTATTGAATTGCTGGTTTATTTCATCTTTCTTCTATGGTTGTTCTATTTAATTCTTGTTCTTACTACGTTAATATCTGGCCAATGTTAATGTAACTAAAGTCCTCGCCACCCGAGAGGGCAAGAACTGAAAGTTGTGAATTAATAGGATATGATCTGTTCTTTGTTTGGGAAAATTGGGAATTGATTTACCTCTGATAGAAACATACCCGAAAGTCGTATTAGTCATGTGTGGAATCGGTTTTGTATGGCTAGAACATGAATTTCTTCTTATCACGTAAATGTAGGTGGAAGGTTCATGATTCTTAAGTTGGGTTAAATACGAGAGTTTTATCCATAGGCATAAGTTCTAACTAGAAACTGGGGGAAAAGATAAACCATGTATATCGATAGTTAGTTTCTTTTACATGTTCTTTGTAGCCTCAAAGATGTTCACACATTCATAGTTCAACATTCAACTGTATAAACATTTTATTTTGTTATAAAAATAGTTTCAAAATACAAAAACTCTTCTTTACTAATCGTTGTCTTCTTTATTATAGTTGTAGTAAATTAGCACTTGAAAAGGTTTCACCCCGAATTCCGTCTCTTGTGGGTTCGACATTCCGGTTCCTTAAAAGAGCCACTATATTACTTGCACGACCCGTACACTTGCGGGGCTCATCAAGTTTTTGGCGCCGTTGCCGGGGACTAGGCAATTGGTGAAATTTTGATTTTTCTTAAACGTGTTAGTTTGCTGTTTCTGTATTTTATTGTTAACAACTTGGTCTTAGCCTCTATTTTGCGCATAACAATTCTGCTGAACACCGGGCGAAGACAAAGGTTTGGTGGATCCATCCCAGAGCCGGGAAAAGACAAGCTTCATCGCCAACGGGAGAGTAAGTCGAGAGAGAAAATTGCGCTGCTCGTACAACCATTATGGAGCAACCACAGTATCCACCACTTGTGCGGGCGCATTTAGTGCCCGAGGAATTAGCAACCAGTTTGTTCAGCGATGTGGCAATCCCACATGCTAGTAATGTCACATCTAGCATCCGCAAACTCCGAGCTGTGAGGGAGGTTCGAGCTTAAACAGAATATGGTGCAATTGCTCTATCACAAGCGGGCGCTTACGGTCTCCCCTCACGAGGATCCACAACAACATCTTCAGAATTTTCTCGGAGATAAGTGACACTTACATCCTTCACCGAGTGTCAACAGATACGCCGTAGTTTACACTTTTCCCATTTTCACTTTTGGGAGAAGCCAAGAGGTGGCTGAGTGCCGAAGCCACCAAACTCTATATCCATACACATGGGACATCTTGCAAAGAAGTTCTTGATCCGACTCCTTTCCTTCCGGCAAAACAGCTAGCTTAATTCAAATTCTAAGTTTCAAACAAAGAGAAGAGAGAATCAGCATCGCTTCGGGGAGAGATTCAAATCATTGTTGAGGGACCGTCCTCATCACCATCAATCCAATGACGTGGTGGTGCACACTTTATGCAGGTTTGGAACCCCACACAAAAATTTTGCCGGATTCGGCAGCCGGGGGATGTGGCTTTAGAAAAGACTTACGAGGAGTTTTACTTTGCTTAATCGTATTTCGCAGGGAAATCCGGAGTAATGTGATCAAGGAGGAGCAAGGAAAGCAAACTGAGTCTTGAAGTGGATGGGCTTACGTGCCTATCGCCGCACGTATACCGCCTTGCAGGATCAATTAAACACCCACTGCAGAACATGAACTCGAGCCACCAAGCCCCAAAGAATGTAGCGCAACAGATTTGGTGTGAAGTGTATGGAGCAACAACACTACCGAGTGTTGTGGAGCAAATCCAGACTGGGTGAACTTTGTCTGCACGCGCAAAGGAGCAATCACTGCCAACGCATGGGAACAACTACAACTCTACCTGGAGGAATCACCCGATTGGGTAGCAACAACCATCAGGGCAGAGTTTGAATGGGATGCAGCTGAATCATGAGGGCCAACAGAACTATCAATTGCACAAGACAGAACAACAATGCCCCTCCTCCACCACCATCACCCAAATAAGTTGAGGAGATGTTCAAGCAACGATAGCTAGCCAAGCTCAATTGGGTGTGTCGACTATGTCAAATTGGCACCTAAGTCAAGAACAATCAGTTTAGCTACCAAGGCACCGGAGTATCAATTTGGGCAGCTTTGTCGGGAGCCCGTAACACTGTGCCTAGAGGAGGACTTCCCGCTGGACACGATCCCAACCCCAAGCAAATAAATGCGCGGGACCACGCAGGAGTGGTTTGCGCTTGAAGGAGGTGGAACCCGAAAGACCACCTCACCGGGAGCAACAGGTTTTTGAGAGGGAGCAGAATGATGAGAGGGGAAACACAAAGATGTCGAATCGGAAAAGACCTCCACCCTGCCTCAACGATTAAGGAAGCACAAGGAGGAGGCATACCAAGAAATTCATGGAGGTGCTTAAACAAAGTACACATTAACTTACCTCTTGTTGATGTTTTACAGAGTGCCTAAGCACGCCTAAATATAAAGGACATCACAACAAAAGCGTGCTTACCGAATATGCCACGGGGTGGCCCTTACGTAGGAGTGCACTTCCCGATACAAAATCGGCTGCCCACGAAGCTCAAAGATCCCTGAGCTTCACAATTCAAATAACACCTGCAAAGTATCCGAGCTCGCTGCTTGTGTGATTTGGGAGCGAGCATTAACTTGATGCCAACCTCTAGATTAAGAAGTTAGGTCTAGGAAGTCCTAGACCTACAATAGTGATTGTTTCCTCGCGGATCGTTCTTTTTAGCAAGACCAGATGGTATTGTGGAGGACGTGCTAGTGCAAGCTCTGCACTTAATCTTCCCTATGGATTTTGTCGTGCCGGATTTGAGCGACGCGGAAGTCCCATTTATTTTGGGACGGCCTTCTTGGCAACCGGAAAGCGCTTATAGATGTAGCCGTGTGCCGCCGACTATGCGAGCGCACGACAAGGCGGAGGTGTTCGATGTGTACAAGGCCACCAAGCTCCCTACGTACGAGGAACTTCGTTGATCAACGTACTTGAGCAACCGAATGCCGCCGTGTGGCGTTGAACATCGAGTATTAATGGGAGAGCCCCCGATAAAGGTAGCTTGATGAGGGTGAGGACGTGTTGAGAAACGTCCCGCCACCCTAGGGCGTAATGAGCTTAAACGACGTCGAGCCAAGATCTGCAACCAGCGCCGCACGGAGGCAACCCGTGAATTGCAATTGTATATTGGTGGCATAAAAAAAAAAAAAAAAAAAAAGATTTTTATTTTTATTTATTTTTTTATGTATAGTAGTGTAAATAGAAAAATAAAAATATTTTGTTCCTCAACCCCTTGGAATTCTAACCGATTCTCGTGGTAAGATGTTTTACTGTTGACGGAGGGAAAAATGCAAAGGAATGCAAAAGAGAAAACGAGGTAAGAAAAAATTTAAGTGGCAAAACAAAGGAGCTCAAGGAGGTCTGTGTCAATGAGTGTATTCCGCGTTACCCTCCGTGACACGTTGAGGCAACCGGAATTTTACAAATTCCGCAATGCTCCGCGGCTGAGCGGCTCCGTGTCACGAGGCAATGCTCCGCGTTACCCTCCGTGACACGCTGACGTGTTAATCGCGTCGGGTCACACCGGGTCATCGGGGCGACCGCGCGAAATCCCACTTTTTAAAACCCCAAATCCTCATTTTTCTCATTTTCTCACACTCCGCGACAAACTTCCCAAAATCCCCTCCCTCAACGTATGTCACGGCCATAGAAGTATATAATTTCGTCAAGTTTCGCTGATTCTTCAATTAAAAGGTACGCTCATTACTTTTATCTCGATTTTGGTCGAATCTCTTTCGATTTTTAGCATGAAGTATGAGTAAACCATAGCCTAGTTAGAAATTGAACTCAAATTCATTCAAGTATTGTTAATTTATGTTCGTAATATCCTTGTGATGGTATGAATCGATATAAACATGTGCTTGATTGAAATTGTGGAAATAATAGCTAGGGTTGAATCGAATACGATTGTGAAGACTTGTAAATTGTGAATTCTTGTAGTCAGGCATGCGGGTGAATCAATCAGTGGTTGTGCTTATCGATTATGCTCAAGAAATGATGAAATTATCGGGGGAGCGAATTGGGTGAAATTGCCGAACTTATCGAATCACATAAAATCGGGAAATTGCTTAGGTTGAGTTTGTAGAATATTCTTATTTTCGTTATCTTTTAGCTAAGTGCCAGCGTGATGAAATGATTATCGATAGTATGTTGGAATTAGCCGTACGAAGTCCGAGTAGTACATAGAGGTGATACTGCCGTATTTAAGAAGGCACGAGGCAATCTTGTTTGTGTTGTTTTTCTTTTTATTGTTGTTCCTGAGTTTCTTGTTATCTTTTTGTAAATTAGAAACAAATGTGATCTTTCCAAAATGCATAATGTGAGCTAAAGACTAAGTATGGGGTGGCCGAGCCAAAACCCAACCCAGTCGGCTAATTTTAACTCGACCGACATTGAGACTCTGCCTCGTTTTCTTGACAGAACAATGTCGAGCGTGCAGTGACAAAGGTAAGGGCGCATCAACATCGCGCCAACGAAAGAGGTTTAGACTGAGCACTGCAGGCCCCAGACGCGCGCCGCCAATATGGAATGCGATGGGTGACCGAGGAAGGGAAGAAGTGGTACACCAAACACAAGGAGAACAAATACTTCCCGGAGGAGCACATTGCACGGACCCATTGGCACAGAGTTCCACAGCACGATTGACACTGCCGGGCTATGTTTCATTTTTGACGAGTCATGAGTGCAATCTCGCACTAATCCGAGAATTCTATGCCAACCGGAACCCGACACTCGTGAGTCACACCATCAAATAAGGGGTCGATTGTCACATTGGAGCCTCACCACCTCAATGCCATCCTAGGGGCGCAAAATACTCTGACGCCCCACATACTCCGACAATCTGAATATCACTCCACCCTACGCGGATATTAGACGCACATTGTGTGGAGCCCTGGGCCACGCACGTTGGAGCGTGCACACAAGGAGAGGGGCTACCACGACACCGCCCTATGCACAGCATGGAATGTAGCCGCATCCTGCTTAAAATCATTTGCTCCCTGTTTGATTCCGAGGGTGCACCTGACTCGATGTGACCGGATCGTATGCTTAGTATATGCCCCTCGATGAAAGGGCTGGAGATCACTGTCGGGGCGGTGATCATATCCGCCATGAACAGGGCCCGACATCATGGGCACATGCACGGATTCTAGCTGGCCGCCGATCACGTTCGAGGGGCCTTGAGGTCGAGGAAGAGGCCCTAGACTACATCCTGTGAGCTGTGCCATAGATGTTACAAAACTAAGGCGCCCGACACCACTACGGCCTTTTCTCACATTGGCCGAGCGACATGCTCTAGGATGACCAATATATGTCCCGCATGTTCGGATGCAGATGTCTAGCCACGCAGGCGGGAGACCGACAACGGAGGACGAGCCGTGGCAAAACACTTAGATTACCCTTGGCGAAAATGCCAGGCACTATGTCGGGTGGGCCCGCTTAGGAACTCCGTAGATGATGATGTCCCCACGCGATGAGGAGACACGCCGCGAGGATTCCGACGTTGAGCTCCGAGGGAGGACGATGGTGGAGACTCGCACATGGGGATGAGGCGCAAAGACTCGATGAAGAAGGGAATACTTTGACTGACGTGGAGTTTCACAAACCACCTTCGCTTGTAATTGTATGAACACCGGGGACAGTGAGTTCGATTTTAAGTGTGGGGTGAGTAGTTAGGTAGGCCAATTTTGCCTCTTCCATATTATCGCATGTTCTGTTGTTTTGCTGCCGTGATTGTTTTAATGTGACTCGTTTATGTGTATGTTCGTTTATAGAATATTGTTGTTGTGAAGTCAGTAGATGTGTGCTAAGTGAATGTTGCTAGCCGTTGTGTAAATAGTTCGTCGAAATTATCGATATATTTTTAAAAAAAAAAAATTTCATAACTAGTTTTTCTTAAGCCGCTGAGTTTGTTTTCGCTCTTTTGCCGAGAAGAGTCCCATTGAACCGAAGTCGGGGTCAGTGACCGTTCCCTATGATGGATGGATGACGACCTTCTTAAGGGAAATGCAATGATAGGAGTATTATTTTCAATTTTGTCATTGGTTGTATCCCATGCATGTTATACTCTATGGCTTCGAAATTGCGGTTGCGAGTTGTACATAATATTTAGATGGCAAAGATGATTCGTAGAAAGCATGCAAATTTTTGTACATGTGTGAGACACTTATGCCATAGAATTCGATTCGGTGTGATTGAGGCTTAATTTTGAATTCTTGTGATTAGCCGACAAAGAATCCGTGAAGTCGCTGGAAGGAGCATGTGCACGAGTGTATAGTGAGAGGTTTGTTTATTCCATGCCATTATGGATTGTCTAACTTGCTCGTTGTGTGTACGAAACGAAATAAAGGAAGTGTAGTGTAGAGTATATAGGCATTTCTTTGTTAACCAAAAGTTTTCTCTTGTTTTCCTTTTCATATCCACATTGAAGAATAAATCCTTAGTTAGCCCGTTGAGCCTTAGCCTTTATAATTTTTTTTTTTTTTTTTTTTTTTTTTTTGTCGAAAAGGGTGTGGAACCAAGTTAACCCCTTCTTTCATGGTCCTTAAACCAAATTCGGCTTTAAGCGCTCAAGAAAGGAGC
The DNA here is from genome assembly GCA_018107945.1 of Datura stramonium. NCBI lineage: Eukaryota > Viridiplantae > Streptophyta > Magnoliopsida > Solanales > Solanaceae > Datura > Datura stramonium. The sequence continues at coordinate 113,313 of JACEIK010005211.1, forward strand.
TAATTTTCCTCCCATGGTGTTAAGGGAGTGAAATGATAAAAAGAAAAGGAAGGGAGGAAAAAGAAAAGTGATAAAAAGAGAAAGAAAGAAAAAAAGAAGAGTCGAGGGTGAAATGGCCATATTTGAAGGAAAAGAAAGTTGTATAACTCATTTTTTTTCTTCGTTAGTCCGGTGTGTTAAAGAAATGGGTGATAAAAATAAAGATAAACTTCAAGAGAAAAAGGAGGAAGGAAATATTTCCGTAATGTGATGGGATGTGAAAGAAGCGCTACAAGATAGTTACTTTATTGGTTAGCCCAGTATATACTAGTTCCGTAGTTTACATTACAACCCGTTAAGTCCTACGTGATCTTACATCACGCATCCATATATTAGTGGAGTAATACACTAGAGGCAAGCTTATGGTTCATGACACAATGCATGTGAATTCTTTGGGAGAGTGAGCGAAAGCGCGAGTATATACCCGATGAATTTCTTTAGAGTTCATGTGAGTAAAACAGTGGGAATCTCTCTTATGTTGTGAGGGCACATGTTTGATGATAGAATAAATTCGTGTCGGATATCTTGGTTAGCTAATATGCATGAGTTTGCCGATATCGAGAGTCGATTCTTGTGCTAGGAGGTCTTGATTTTTTAAGTGTCGTTGTAATGACGATACTATGCATGTTTTCTTGATGATTTGTTGTGAACATAATCTATATAACCGTAGCTCCTGATTGCCGAGCCAAAGTAGCCATGATGGGATATCAATTTCAGAAGGTATAAATATTGTTCGAGGACGAACAAGATTTTAAGTGTGGGGTAGGTGATAAGGGGCATATTTATATGCCAAATCGATACTCAAATGTATAGTTTTTGCTTTGTTTGTCCAATAATGTGTGTACATTCTCATGTAAATTGTACTGAAGTGTGATTTTATACTAACCAATACAGATTAGCGTTGTTTTGCAGGAAAAACATGCTTGATGGAGATAAATGACATGTTGGGAGAAATCGAAGATGAACTCTAGAACGAGCAAGGAAGCGTTTGGAGAAGCAAGGGAATGGTGGGCTCCGCGATGGAGCCGTGGACACCGCCACGCGGATGCAATCTCGCTCTGCACTAAAAGTGCAAGAAATCTAAAGAAGGTCCGCGCATCAGGCCGCGTGCCACGTTGGGATTAATTTCCCCTGCATCTTGCAATTCCGCAGTGGTCAAGGACAGACCGTGGCACGCCGGGCACCCGCGCTTGCACGCCGTGGGCCACGTTGGGAGCAATTACACTGGGCGACAATTTCCTGCAGAGCCTCGCTCGCACCGTGTCACGGAGGCAAAGGTTCGCGATGCACTCCCCGACACGCAGCTTATTCCAGGAAAATTATCCCTAGTATAAATAACACTTAGGTTCATTTTTAATTATTCTCGACCCTGCGGAGAGCAAGAACGTGGTTACAGGGCAGCTTGAGGACGAAAATTCTTAGGGTTTTCTCTATCCCTTTCTTCTTCCTTTCAATTGTTTGCATGATTTCCATTCATTTAACTTATTATTCCATCCACAAATGAGTGGCTAATTCCCTTTCTGGCTGAGGTTATGAACTGTATCGAAACGTGATTATCAATTGCCGGTTTATTTCATCTTTTCTTCTTGTTTGTTTCTATTTAATTCTTGTTCTTACTACGTTATCCGTCAATGTTAATGTAATCCAAAAAGTCCTGCTCAATCCGAGAGGGCAAGAACCGGAAAGCTGTGAATTAATAGATATGATCTTTTCTGCTACTTGGGTATTGGGAATTGATTTACCTTCGTGATAGAAATATACCCAAAAGTCATATTAGTCATGTGTGGAATCGGTTTCAGGCGTAGCTAGAACATGAATTTCTTCTTATCACAGAAATGTAGGTGGAAGGATTATGATTCTGCTGGGTTAAATACTTAAGAGTTTTAATCCATAGGCATAAGTTCCGACTAGCAACCGAGGGAAAAGATAAACCATGTATAATGATAATTGAAACATGGAATCTGATCTAGAAAAGTTTCGAGGTATTACAAATAATTTGTATTTAATTAATTAAATTTTAAATTTGTTATAAAAATAGTTTCCAAAATACAAAAACTCTTCTTTACACCGTTGTCTTCATTATTATAGTTGTAGTAAATTAGCACTTGAAAAGGTTTCACCCCATAGTCCTGTCCTTGTGGGTTCGACATTCCGGTTCTTAAAAAGAGCCACTATATTACTTGCACGACCCATACACTTGCGGGCTCATCATTAGGCTATCTATAGTGAGGAACTCCATTTTTCCTCACGCCCTACATCTATAGTAAGATTTCGGAGAAGTTTAGAGCTACGGTTTTTGCCCAATCTATAATGTGGTCTTCTTCCTTACTAATTTGAGTTATTCACTATTGATATCTTGTTTCTCTTGATTATTGATTTTGGTTCATTTCATTCTATCCCATGGACCCCAGT
>JACEIK010005212.1:13311-27460 GCA_018107945.1 Datura stramonium
CATAATAAGCCGCATGCGTTATCATCTGGGATTTGTCTACTGCATTTTCGAGTTTTTACATGGTTTTTAATTATGACATATTAATCACTAAACTGTTCTTAACGAGTCTTTTTTCAGTTAATTATGATTAAGGAGGATTCGCAATTAGTACTACAAAATTTTTGAAAACGAAATGTGCGTGTGTTTAATAAAAATATTTTATTATACTTTTTATATACTAAATCAGAAAATATCATAGTTTGAATGTCTAAATAAAATTTGTTATCCCATAGCTCACCGTCTTTCTCGCTCTGTTTCACTTAAATCATTCTGTCTCGCCCCGTTGGACAGCCTAACTGACCTCAGGTAGCTGGGGATACCCCAATTCAGTTGTAATTAGAGAAATGATTTGATGTGAGTGCCTACACTGTTAAGTTTAGTGTGCCGTGTCAATCATCTCTCATCTTATCATCAAATTTGTCTTTGGAACATTTGAAGCATAATTTTGCATAAATTTGTAAATTAAGATACTTGTAATAATTTGCCCACATAGTACGACATTTTCCCTTTTCAAAATTTCGATAGATTTTTAATTTAGAATTTTATTTTTTATTTTAACCTAATTTGGCTGGGGTTTTGTTCGATATATAGGAGGCAATTTGATTGATATGATATCAAAAAAGTTCATCTCTGATATCAAAAAATTTCGTCATCTGTCATATTTACTTGATATAGACGAATTAGATTGGATTCAAAGGGGTCAAAACATAAAAAATTTACGAGACATTTTATTTGAATGTTGTCATTTAAATTGCATTCAATTTTTAATGTTTATTTAATTTATGCTTGCTTTTAACTTAAATTCAATTCATAGACAAGTTAAAAATATAAAGTTCATATTTATATTTAAATTCACATGCTAAAAAAAGTACTTGTGTGCACTATTAGCATTTGGTAAAAGATAAATACATAAAGATTACAGAGATAAAAAATCAACCTACTTCAGTAAAATTTGCATAAAAAATAAAACCCTTTTTCTTATTATTTTTACTTTAATTGATTTATTGGATTTAATACATATATGTCTGAAGTTGGGGCAAAATATGGCTTGATTTCATGTTAAAATGTCTAATGTTTGACCTTGTCAAGGACATAATTTCCATAAATAATGTGTGAAACTAGTCTTCTCAAGGCCACAACTTCAATAAAAAATGTCTGAAGTTGACCTTGGCAAACCATTATATATCTTAAGCCTTGTCAAAGCTACAACATCAGTAAAGAATGTGTTGGCCTTGTCAAGTCCATAATTTCAGTTCAAAATGTCTGAATAGGCCTTACCAAAATCACAACTTCAGCAAAAAATGTCTGAAGTTGGTCTGACAAGTTATACTAAACTTCAGACGAAAATGTGTGATGTTTATTTCAGATAAAAATGTCTAAAATTAAATGCGAATTTTCAACTTCAGTCGTGGACGTTTGAAGTGGTGCCCAAAGCGGATAAACTTAATAATTTTTTTAACATCGGATATAAATTAAATGGGAGCCATAAAAAGTGTATTTGTGCCCTTTTCCCAGTCAAAATAAATTGTATATTAATTCTCCCGAAAATTACTTAAGTTGAGATGCAATGTGTTAAGATGGGCTAAACAATGATTAAATACCCAGCTTGCCTAAAACTTACTTGGATTGAAATGTGGTGGGTCAAGAATGACTAAAAATGGTTAAACGCCCAACCCACTAACTCATATTAAGTTTTATTTTTTTCCTTATTAGGGCTATAATTAACATATCAAACAAAAAAAATATAAAAAGTTTTTAGATAAAAATTTTCATAGGTTAATTCGAGTTACATATTTAGTCCGAATGAATCAAATAGAAGAACTTCAATTTGCAGTTATTAAGTTTTTTCTTCAATAGTTTTTGAAATATGGATTCTGAGAGTAATGTGTGACGACGCTTAACCCTAGCTCATGTGTCAAATGGACGGCAGTCGAACATTCGGGGGGAGGGGGATCAATTATCAAATTTCACTCATTTACGTACAACTCTCAATATAAACAACACTGGTCACAGTCAAAGGTGTCACGCCCCGCCTTGGGGGGTATGACTGGCACCTGGTGCCCTAGTAGGACCTGAACTGCGAACTAGTGAGCCTAGGCACGTCTGGTGCCTGGCTAGCTCTATTTCTGATTTCTGGAAACAAAGGGCTATATAACGGCTGTAAACACAGCCTCTGGCCTACTGGGCCTATAGCCACCTGTGAATGCAACAACAGCTAACCAGAAACGTTCTCATAACAAGGAACCTATGCGGGCCGACAAGGCCATCATGCTGTCTAGTCATCTGAAACTCAACATAGAGAATACTGAATAACTACGTGACCAGCAAGGTCACCACTATTTTCAAACTATGGCCCCACGCGGCCAACATACACAAGGATACTAAACAACTGAACACAAGGCACGGCCTCACACAACTAGCACAATTGACCACAGGGAGATAAATATATACAATCTGCAAGCCTCTATGAGTAATGATAGAAATGATCGGGACAGGGCCCCGACCTACCCGTACTGCACAACAAAAGTACTGCACAACAAAGGAAAATAAACTACACCTCTGGAATATCGTGTCTGATGACAGAGCCGATGACTCTATAGCTGGAATCACGAGGATCGCCTCCTCTATGAGTACCTGCAGTAAGTAATGCAAATACTATCGGGCGTCGCATCATCGGTACCGAGTATTGCCAACCGAATACAACCGAATACGTATAACATAACTAGCAATTCTGTATAGCAGGAGATAATTGAATCTGAAGAACTGATATAAGCTGGATCAAACCTTTCGTACTCGATAGGCGTGAGCGTACCAGACGCTGGTGGTCGTCGTCTATTAGCAAGTATATAGCACATAAATACATATATATAGCAAGCAAGAGCCAATACCAACCCCCCATAAGCCGGATGGCGCCAAGCAAGCAAACAATCTATATACCCCTACCCAGGTCAAAAATCAGCCAAAAATAAGTCACTCCACCGATCTGCTAACTACGAGCACCTCTCGCCGCCCCCAGTCTCCGACTCGGACCATAGCCTCCGATATAAATAACCGTGTCTCGAGTCCGGAGGACTCCTGTACTGGGTATTTGTTTTGAACCTGCTCCCTGGGCGCTAGTCGCACAACAGTGGCTTTCGTATAATCATGCGACACCCGTACCGCTCCCCGGGCGCTAGTCGCACAACAGGGCTTTCTGTATATAACGCTGGCCAGCCTGATATGGGGAAAGCTTCATCCCATCTTCGTCCAAACTGGGGGACGGCATGCCACTCCTTGGAGTGATCAAACCCACCTGCCTGCGGGCGACACACCACTTCAACCCAGGCGGCGAGGACGTGCTCAACAAGGTGCCCACACGACACAGCTAAGTTTCAACAAACAATAAGCACATATATATATTCATCAAGCATGTTTAACTGGAAAGTACTATCTAAAATCTGATTTCTTATTCTCGATATCTTTCGTATTATAATCGATTCTTACACGTTTTATATTGGAATCATGATCTTTATATAACTGCAAGGCTAATCTGTAGCCAAGATACTATCTGTCTGTTTGGCTAATCAGTAGCCAAGATATCATCTGTCTGAATGGCTAATTTGTAGCCAGGATACTGTCTTCCTATCTGATTTTACTCTTTACTAACTTTTATTCCCGAATATTTGTATCATATTATTATAACAACATGCTTTCATAATCGTATAATAGGCTATAATGAATCTGAAATGCTATTTCGCCATTTGGCGTATACTTTTCTAGCTTTCGGGCTGAGTATGATACAACAACGCAACCAGACTTACTGAACTTTGCACAATACGTAATATTCAACTCCAGAGTTCACACGGAGTCTACTATGATATACAAGGCTAAAACTACTAACTTATCGAAGAAACGGGCTTTACATACCTTAACCTCGGGTTATCCGACTATCGAACGAAGCTCGGTCAGTACTCCAGCTATTTCTCCCAACTGCATTCACATACACGTCAATTAATACTAAATACATCACTATTCAAGGATCACTTCATACCTCGATATATTTATAGAATAAACTTAGGCTTATCGAAAGACGGTCAAAAACTTGCTATTTTTCGGAAGTCCAGAAGGGAGAAGTATTCACTTAAGGCTAGGAGCATACTGGACACTAATTTGGAGCAATTCTACTTACCTTAGCTCGTAGCTCACCACGGTTTGTCGGCCAAATTTTTCGCGAAACTAAATCCGTAGGAATGCTCTCTGCTGCTAAATACCTCGGTATTTGAGGTTAATTTGAATTTGGACTATGTTTGACGGCGTAATCGAGCGATAAATTATCAAAACCTTCGTATCCTCTATTTTTTCTCACATTTCTGGAAATTATTTGATGTTAATGAGATGGACCGAAGTGGGGACTTTATATATAAATTGAACTTATAAGTCGCATTCTGGAATGCGATTTTACAAGTCGCATTTTGCCTTGCGATGCGCCGACTTGGCGCTTGTCCGATCTTTCCCCGGGCCTTTTTCTAGCATGTATGGAATTCTAAAACTCTTAACCAACATGCGAATAGGCCATCTATGTGTTGGGAATTTTACGGGGTGTAACAAAAGGGCACCAACGGGTATCTCATTTGCTAATGCTACTGTTCAACCCAAAGTGCATATGCAATCGAATGAAAATCTTAGAAAAGAGATCACAATAATAGATGGAATCCCGCAAGTAAGTGGACTAAGGAAGAGGTATCTAGAATCAATCAAATAGAAGAACTCCAATTTGCAGTTATTGAAAAATTCACTTTGGAGTGGTCTGACTTGGTGGAATTGAGGAAAATTGTCCCTCAACAATGCGGTATTCAAGGAGAATACAAGATTGGTCTTTTTGGTAGTAGACACATTCTTACAAGGTTATCCTTACAAGAATATATTGTGAATCTAGTATCAAAGGGAGCCTTTTATGTTACCGGCAGGGATGAGTACTCGTATCTTATGCGTACATTGATATATGATTCAGGGTTCAAAGTCAATGAGGAGACCATTATGGTGATAGCATGGATCTCTTTTCCAAATCTACTATCTACCTTCTTTGTCGAAGAATGCTTATTCTCCTTAGCATCGGCAGTGGGTAAACCCATTCCCTTAGAACAAGCTACAGTGAATAAAACAAGACCTAGCTGTGCTCGAGTAAAAATTTTGGTGGATCTAAAAGGACATTTTTCAAAGAGTGTTCACATGAAGATATAGAATGAAGCCACGGGGGTGATAACGTCGAATATGATAAAAATTAAATACGATTATGTCCCGAAGTACTGGTTTGAATATAAAATGCAAGGGCATGAAAAAGAGAATTGTAGAGTCTTGAAGCAGTACAGAGACACAGAATATCATGCTACACGTCAAAGTATATATAGCAGCCATGGCAAGCAGTAGAACCGAGGGTTACAAGTCTCTAGATTACAAAAAGGGAAGGCTAAAATACTGTCTAGTGGTAAAATTGTGGGTGACCCGGGAAATGGAATGTTGTTAGGGATAACAAATGCAGAAGTAGTAATGATGAATCACACCCTTCCACTTTGATAAACAAATTTCAAGTTCTAGCTAGTGAGGAAGTCATGCAGGCAGAGAATAGTAGCAAAAATAATGTTATAGAGACTAATGGCTATTGGATGGAAAAGTACTAAGAAGCAAATACAGAAGTAGAAATATCAAAGAAAGGGGCCTCCACTAGAAGCGAGCAACGTCAACCAGACTTGCAATTATTGACGGGGCAGGGGACAATACTGGTTGTTGTTCAACAGCAACAACTCATAAAAAGTCAATAATTTGATTTTGAAAAAGATAGCCAGAATAAGTAAGAAGAATGGGAGAAGGAATCAGAACCTGAAAAGATATTTGCATTATCAGAGGCCAATAGTCTGGTAGATATACCTGAGTGACAAACAAGATGACGTGAGGGATATTGTGATATATGATGACAAAAAAGTGCAGGTACTGTGGAAGAAGAGAGGTGAAATAATAAATCAATTATACTACTTCCAACAACAGTGCAAACAAATGATTCTCTAGTGTTGAGGGTACAGACAGACTCACCTAATACAACTTTACATGATATTCTTACCCATAAAGTAGTAGGGGCAGATAAGGAACAGCTCACAGAGACAGTAGATAGCACAGCTAATTCAGATACTAATGAGCAGCAGATATTTAAGGATGCAGACTTATCTCATAGGGTATTGAAAGCAGTTAAGACTGCTAGGAAGGGCAAAAAGCAGGATAAGAGGGAGGCACTACCAGTTAGAGTACAACAAAGAAGACAGACTTCTTCCCATCTTGCTAAAAGTCAATAAAATCTCTAATATGAAATATCATGTCAGTAAGATCTCAAAATGCATTTCAACGAGTGAATGCTGCAGAACTATCATAAGTTTGCTTTTGTGGCCTTAAGGGAGCCTTTTCCGCCAGAAACGTTATCAACAGATACAGAAGGAGATTGAGAATGCCTAGAACTACATATAACAGCAATAGAAAAATTTAGATCTTTTCAAACCATGGTTATGAGGTTATAATGAAGAGTAACTCGGAATAATAAATCACTATTTTTCTGCAAAATTAGGCTATTGCACTTAGTGTTTACATTACCATTGTATATGCAAAATTTGATAGTCATCAGAGGTTGGAATTATGGGAGAGTATGTATATTATGTCTAATGGTATGGACAGACCATGACTTATAGGAGATGATTTCAATGTAGTTCTTACTACTGAAGAGAAAATAGGGGGACTGCCTGTGGTGGGATCAGATCATGAAGATTTCAAGACCTGTATTGAATCTTGTGATCTTATTCAAGTAAAGTTTCAAGGGAATCCCTTTACTTGGTGGAATGGGAGGGCTGGAAATGATTGCATTTTTGAAAGACTTGATAGAATCTTGATTAACTGTGAGTTACAAAATCTATTTTCTCATTCTGAAGTTGAACATTTATCTAAGATTGGCTCAGATCATGCCACTATGCTCATTATATATGAAGACAAAAGATTTTTTCAAAAGAAAACTTTTAGGTTTCTGAATTTCTGGGTAGAGCATGAAAGTTTTAAGGAGGTTGTTAGATTGAATTAGGACTCCAGTATGACAGATAATTTTTTCTTAAATTTCAAAAGGAAGGTTAAGAAGATTAAAAGGGTCCTTTCTTTGTGGAGTAGGGAGACCTTTGGTGACATTTTTCAGCAGTTGATCATAAGGGATGAGATAGAAAAATTAAAGGAGAAATTATCTGAAGAGTGTCCGTCTAGGGAAAACAGATCTATAATGCAAAGAGCCAAGACAAAGTATTCTAAGTACCTTCATTTTGAAGAAGTTTATTGGCAACAGAAAGTAGGTTATAAATGATTTGAAAATGGAGATAGAAATACCAGATTCTTTCATAGCTTGGTGAAGGGGAGGAGACAGAGGATGAAGGTGACTAGGATACAGAATACTCAAAGGGAGTGGTTAGACAAAATGAAGGAGACATTGCAAATGAAGCTGTAAATCACTTCCAAAGACAATTCCATCAGGAAAGAGATGCCACAGATTTTTCTTTGTTATCTCATATCCCTTCTAGTACAACATAGGAAAACTCCACATTAGGAGCCAGTCCAGATAGAGAAAAGGTAAAGAGTGCAGTTTTCAAGCTAAATGATGATAGTTGCAGTAGTCCAGATGGCTTATCTGGAAGATTTTTTAAGTATGCTGGAAAATAGTGGGAGCAGACATAGTCAGAATGGTGCAAGAGTTTTTTTTTCCGGTAATACACTTCCAAAATCTATAGCTCATACTAATCTAATCCTCATACCAAAGAAGGAGAATGTTTAATACTTCTCAGATATGAGACCTATTAGTTTGAGTAATTTGTTAACAAGATTTTGTCTAGAATCATTCATGATAGAATGGAGGATATCCTTTCTAAGCTGATCTCTCCAAATCAATCTGGATTTATGAAAGGGAAGATTATCATTGAAAATGTGCTTCTCCTCAAGAGTTGGTGACTGATATTATTAAAAGGGAGAAACTAACAAACGTAGTCCTAAAACTTGATATGGCAAAAGCCTATGATAGAGTATCATGGTTTTTTCTGATGAAAGTATTAAAGAAAATGAGTTTTGATTCAAATTTGTAGATATGGTGTGGAGGTTGACCACTAACAACTACTGCTCAATACTAATCAATGGGAAGTCATATGGTTTTCCCCCGCTCTTTTTATCTCTCAGCAGAAGTCCTATCAAGAGCTCTAAATTCTTTATTTAAGGACCCGATGTATATTGGATATGGTTTTCCCAAGTGGAGTGCTAAGATTAATCACTTGGCATATGCAAATGATACCATCATTTTTGCTTCAACTAATTATTATTCATTGGGAAAGATCATGGTGGTTATATAGGAATATGAGAAGCAATCTAGCCAGAAGGTAAATAAAGAGAAGAGTTGGTACTACCTACACCAAAAGGTGGCTACAGGAACACTCCTGCAGGTGGAACAAAAGATAGGAATGATGAAAGGTTCTTTTCCTATGATGAAAGGTTCTTTTCCTATTACTCATGCTAGGAAGAGAATAGTAGACTATGCAGAACTGATAGACAGAGTCAGGGAAAAGCTACAAGTATGGAAATGAAAGATGCTCTCTTATGTGGGAAAAGAGGTTTTTCTTAATAGTGTTCTACAAAGCACTCCTATATATGTGCTATTAGCTGTTATGCAACCTAAGTGTGTTATAAAGGAACTTCACAGGATTTTTGCTAAATTTTTTTGGAGCAATAAGGAGTTAGGCAGAAGTATGCACTGGACATAATGGATAAAGGTATGTCTCCCTAAGGAGGAAAGGGGTCTTGGCTTCAGGTCCTTATTTGATATATCACAGTCCTTGTATGCAAAGTTATGGTGGAGATTTAGGATATAGAATACTTTGTGGTTCAATTTTTTATGGATCAAATATTGTTAAAAGCATATTCTAACACTTGTCCAATGGAAAGGGGGATCACAAATTTGGAAGTACATGTTAGAGAACAAATACAAAATAGAACAATATTTGTGGCGAAAACCTAGGGGTGGAACCTCTACAATATTGTTTGATAATTGGACCCAGCTTGGCCTTTTACGTATACACCAGGTAGAAGTCCCAACCTGCCACCCTATGAGAGAAATAGGAGATTTTAAGGGTGGGATTTTGAAGCTTTACAGAATGTAGTTCCAGATTATGTGGTGGAACATATCAGAAGAAATCTGAGTCAGGTGCAGTTATGTAGTCAGGGGGATAAACTGTGGTGTACACAAATTAGTACAGAAAAATTCAATGTTAAAAGTGTTTGGGGCCTTCCGAGGCAGAAAGGAGAATTTCAGGAGGATATAAAGAATATATGGGTAAGAGGATTACCTTTCAAGATCTCTTTTCTAGTTTGGAGGATTTTGCAAGGAAAAGTTCTTGTAGCAGCTTTAGTGATTTATTGGAATCCTAATATTTCACCATTATGTAGTTGTTGTTCTAACCCATAGAATGAGAATATTGAGCACTTGTTTTTAAGAGGAGAATTTGCTACTACAATTTGGGATCATTATGCCAGAGTGGCAGACATAATAGATTCCATTTTGAAATTGAAGTAGTCCATAAGAAGATGGTGGAAAGTAGAAGGCAGCAGTAGAATTACACTAGTGTTTCAAGTGGTGCCTATGGTGATTTTGTGGTTTCTGTGGAAGAGAAGAAACCTATTGTGCATGATGGAGCTTATTCTATGGGAAAGACCATCTAAAGAATTAATGACATTATCTTAAAGGTGATAAGGGGTAGGTTTAAGGTGTGCATAACAGTTAACAGATAGGATCATATTATTGGTGTTTTGGAAGGATATAAGGTTGAATATGGTATTTACAATTATGAGATGGCAGAATCCTCCTATAAATTGGTTAAAATGTAATACTGATGGATGCTCTAAGGGTAATCCTGGGTCCAACTCTGCAGCTTTTTGTACAAGGGATCATTAAGGCAATCTAGTTGTAGCTAAAGGTGTTAAAATTCAAGACACCACTAATTTAGTTGCAGAAGCTAGTGCAATTAGACAAGGGCTGATGTTTTGTAAGGAGAACAAGGTGAAACAAGTAATTATAAAAATTGAACCATAGAATGGGAGGTCCTTTGGAGTGTGAGTTTGGAGGTTAACACTATTAAACTGAGAAGTGTTTTGTCAATAAAAGTACAACATTTTCAAAGGGAAGGAAATACTCTTGCTGATTTTTTTGCTGAAATGGTTTTTAATTTTGCAGGTAATTATCAGATAAACCAATTTCAAGACATTCCTAGTGAAGGGAGGAGAATTATAAACATGGACAAAGAAGGCATGCCACATATCAGAAGAAAGTTACAGTCAGTTTGAACACTATTAGACAGCAGTTTTAACAGGTTAGAAGAAAATTCACTTCCTTGCAGTCTCCTATAGTCTGAAGAAATTTCAAGTGATTTTACGCACCTGGTGAGAGCTTTGAGGTGTTCATGTATACCAAATCAAGATATAGGCATGTAAAAGGGTGAATTTTAGACCTAGTTAGTAATTCTGCAAACAACGTTAAAGCATTAGACAAGTTAATGTGTTTGTAACCCTAATCTGGAGCTCTGATACTGGTATTAATCTCAAACGAGGTTTAACTCATCGAGCTTAGGAAAATAAAAGACAAATACAGAAGAGGAAGATGAATGCTTATCTGGAGGAAAGAGGAGAATCATCCCATTGGACCTGAAAATAAAAGCACATAATTTTTTTACATAAAAGGAAAATTATGAGTAATAATTCATGAGAAGAAGAAGAAGAGGAAGGGGCTAGATCGATTCAACGCATACCTGATTTGATCCAGACCTCGTGGAAGAACCGGTCAGACCCAATCAAGTATTGGCTTATTTACCTGTCAACAGTGGAGATAGTAGCGGTGTAAGTCTCCGGCGGCGACACAAGTTGAAGTCATAGAGAGGAGGAACAAGCATGTCGGAGCCTCTGAGGTATTGTTTGAAGAAGGAAGGACTTCCAATTTTTTTTATTTCATCTAATCCTATTTTTGTGTTTTTGGGCCGGTTTTTGGCATTTTTTGCCTTTGGGCCTTGGACAAGTTTATTAATTTAAGGGCATATGAGCTTGCCTTTTTTTGTTTAAAAAAATATATATTTAGTCCAAATTCATTCAAATTTTAGATGAGTTGAATTGAGCGAATAAAAATAAGTTGAACTAGTAAATAGATGGATCATTAATATTCTCAAACTTGAACAGTAGGGGTGTTCACGAAAAAATAAAAATTGAACCAAACTGAATAATAAAACTGACATTTTTTTTGTTTGATTTGGTTTTGATTTTAAATTTCACAAGTATGGAAGGGTCAAGGAATTGAAAGAATTGAAATTTGAAAAATTAGCCCAAAGTACGAACCATACCTGCTATATAATCAACCCAGACTGTAGAATAGATCTACAGGAGACCTACCCAATTACAGCCCAGAAGACATAATTTATGAACCGTAAAAAGGACTTACGGTTTGTACAATGATTCAAGGGAGGAATGCATTTTGAGACTTCAAGATTTTAAATGTGAAATATGTACGACCGTAAAATGAATATATGGACCATAGATTGTACTGTAGTTGAGACCTACCCAAAGTTGAGTTACTGTTTTAGGAGGGGTATCCATGTAACAGTCATATCTACAAACCATAGATGACTTCTATGGAAGTACATAGCACTGTGAATGATGACTCCAGACTAGAAAGATTTGGATACTAACTGTAGATGAGATCTACGACCGTATCTGGAAATCGTAGATGGATGATCAAATATTTGATACTACTGCTTAATTAGGAATCAATTTGAATTATGACCATACCCCCGAAGCTTATATGCGTTCCACGTTTCATAACTGAATCTCTGGCCTACCGTAAATGTCTGACACAAATATTTATAAATATCACTTTTCCGAATTTTCTCCCACTTTTTTACATCTCCAAGACCTAAAACGAAGCTACTCTCTTCTCAAGTCCTCCCACATCAAGGTTAGCCTATTCCATGAATTCCTAAATAATTTTAATATTAATTTGTAAGCGACATCCTACCTTCAAAACCTAGGGTTTTCAAGAAAACCCATCTCAAAGTTCAAAAGCGGATTTTGATCGTTCTCCTTCAAAGTTAGTGTTTTTCTTTCATTGTTGGGAATCAACTAAGGTAGGTAAGGCTATGTCATGTGGAAAAATACTATTGTTCTTCCTCACACTAAGTTTCTTTGAAAATCCCATGGATTCTCCTCCATGAGAGTAATTATGGCTAAACCTGAAATGAATGTTTGGTCTGGTTTTGTTTTGATTTAAAAACTACGAAACTCGAAAAAGATTGAAGCGATAAAAAATCAACTTAATTGGTTTAGTTTGATTCAACCATTTTAAAAAAATGATTTAATTAATTTGATTTTTTTTTAGTGTAAAATCGATTCAAATCATGAACAATTCAATAAATTAAATTAAATCATATTTTTGTAGAATAATTTTACCACCCACACTATTATCATTTGGATAGTCAAAATCCCCTTTTCTTTACAAGTAAAAGAGAGACTTGTAGTGCCAGAATATATAATCCTATATTTAATAGATCCAGTAATTCAACTATCCACATGCTTTTCATTTTGAATTATTAGTACCAATCACGTTATAATAACAAATGAGACACCAAATTGTTGATGTACATCTAGATTATATTGTATATTGCCGTGACGGAATTAAGAACTTTCTTGACTAATGTACATATGCTACTTCCTAAAAAATTAGGCCTGATTTATTCTTCTTCATTATGATCCACGTACGTACGTAATATAAAAAAAAAGGATAATAATGTGTTATCAATTAATCACCCATTAAAATGTAACATAGTACAAAACCACAAGCTTAGAATGTAAGCATTAACTAATTATCCCTATATAGATATAGAGCCAATTAGTACAAATCAAATTAGTTCAATTTTAGAATAGGCAAAGAGAAAAATTGCTCGAGTAGTACAAATCAATTATGAAGTCCTGGAAATTTTCTATTTATTTTTATGACCGAGAAATCGATTTGGGGTCCATTCTTACGATTAATTACATCTTTTGAAATTCGGAGATAATGGATCAAGTCTCTCTACTTTTCTCTATTTAAATATCAAGACCTAGTTTGCATGGGGAATATAGCTCGGATTCGTGATAGATATCACAAGTCCCTCAACCCACATGAACTAAGTCCCGGATCTGAAGTGATATAACACATGTTATGTATTTATTGATTTGATATAAATATTACTTTTTTTTTCAAGAGAAGTTGCACTTATGAATCAATAAAATCAAGAATTTGCTCTAAAGGTGACTTTGGATTTGTGGGGAGCCAATATAATGTTGAATTTCCAGCAAGATCACAGCCTTAAGAGAGTATTTGACCAGACAACATGGTTTGACCAAGTTTAAGGTTGGGTAGGTACAGTGGCTACATGAAAGAAAAACTAAGTAAACAAAACAGTATAAAGAGACAGCCTCTACAGCTGGAAACAGTACAAGGACAATGAGGTAAAATTATGGGAATTAGATTCCCTAATTCCTTTATTATGTTATGAGGACCCCAATGGGGAACAAATTATTTCTTAAAACAAATCATTATTTATATAATTTAAAAGAAAAGAAAAAGGATGGGACTGACATATCAATTAAGTAAGTAACAAAATAAAATGGAAAAACAGAAGAGTATATATTATTATTCAGTGGTACTTTGTCAACAGCAGCACTATCTTTTCAATTGTACAAATCTTAAACCTCACACTTTTACTCCCTACCCATCAATCAAAGCAACTTCTCTACACAGCATCTTTTCCACACTACTTGGGGGCCCCTCCATATCCATTTTTTTTTCAATTTTTAATTCTTAAAATCTCAATATTGCAATATTGAGAACCAGAAATTTCAAATCTCATCCTTGCTCTTGTACATATAGTGTACTAACTCTCATTATATATTGATTATATAGGTCTAGAGTTTGAGCCGATGGTCCATCAGAAATAATCTCTCTATTTCTTAAAGTAGGAATCAGGTCTATCATTTTCATATTACACCTATGTGC
>JACEIK010005212.1:46315-115701 GCA_018107945.1 Datura stramonium
CTCCTTTAATACTAAATAAAAAATATAATTTTTTTCCTTTAATTTTTCATCTGATATTCAGTATCTATATTAAACTCCGAAAATCCAAATTCGTGCCCGATGAATCTTATTTCAAAAATAACGCTCCCTACCCAAAAAATAAAAACTTCTGATTAAATGGGAAACTATTTCATCCATTACATTATATTCGTTAAAATTAAAATAATAATAATAATGATAATAATTTACTAAATTACCCTATTTCAAAAACACAAAAAAAAAGGGACATATTAGGGTAGTTAACAAGTCACATAAAAGGCAGTAGGTTGGGGCACCAAACACCACATCAATATTTGGGTAGCCCCCCATCTTCCTCTTTTAATATTTATATACTAGATTAAATGCAGTCATGTCGATATTCATGTTCCCCAACTTCCACAGTTTGATGGAGGAGAGCATTACACTCTTACTACTAATTAACACCTCCATCTAATTCATCTTTAATACGATTCATTACATCATCAACTCTTTTCCCTAAAATAGGGTTTGTGTAATTTTAATTATTTTATGTAATTATCGTTTAACTCGATACTTAACTTATTTAGAACTAAAATAATTGTTATGGTTGATTCTTTAACTCGATCATAAGCGTTGAAAATTTATGTCGATGTCATGAGTTTGGTTTTTCTTAATTTAAAGTAACACAAATCTGTCTTTGTATATAATCAAAGACATTGTAGAAGTTATTTTAGTAGAAAAGGTATTTATTTTTGCTCAAGAAGGAAAATCAAATGAGGACTACTGCCACAGTTCATTTATATTTATTCCAGTTTAGTATTTATCATAATTATATTATATTATTAATTAATATTTAATTAGATATAAAAATAAGTTAAAAGTAAGTAATTAATGATGAGGATAAAATATGAAAAGAATATATTAAAAAGTGTAATTTTAATATTCAAATAAGAAAAGATTAAAAAAAGAATATATTTTTAATATAGTCTAAATAAGTTAAAATAAACGGTGGAATATGTATTTTCTGTTTTTCTGTTTCAAAATAAGTGGTGTTTTTAGTTTTAGGTATATCAGCTTTAAGAAAGGTACTACGAAAATATATTTTCCACTTACTTTTAATAAATATCTTGAAAAGAATATAACTCTTTAATATTTAATTTTAATTAAATTACATGTTTTTTTTGTTTTTTTAAAATTAAAAAATTATCATTAATATTTTTTATTTATTTTGGTTTTTTTTGTTTTTTTAATTTAAATTAAAATTAAAATTAAAATATTATTTATTTTGAAAGGAGGGAAAGCAACTTGTAACCATTCCATTAAGTAATAACGGGAAAATTAGGTTTAAAGACAGCCATAGTATTAATTAAAAGGCCAAGCTGTAAGGTATGGCCCTATCTTTCCGAACTTTTGTTAAAGTTTTATAGCCAAAATATTCGTGGAATATACCTTTTTTAAATAATTAAAAAGCTTTTATCTAAAACAAATATGAACAACGTGCTGCAAAGACTTCCCCAGAAATTATTCTATCCGGGGAGATTTTCAACTTACTATATGCTTCTTTAGTTTCCTGTTTATGTATGCTTACTTCAATAATAAGTAAATTAATTAAAAATATTTTTAATTGATTTTTAATGGTTGAAAACGTTGAAATAACATTTTTATTTTACTTTAATAAATATGAAAAAATAATGCAATGAAAAGAAGAATAATATAAATTGTAAAAATATGCAGAATGCAGATGGAGTTGACTGTATTCTATCTACTCTTTGTCGGTGTTTTCCTAACTCCGACGAAACATAAGAGTAACGAGGACAATTGGATTCTAGAGCTTCACATTCCTACTAAAAATTTATGAATTATTTCATTGAATACTTACTATTTTTATTGGAAAAACACACATTAACTATTTATAGAACAATAGCATATACATTGTTTGTCCAACAATAGCATGTCATTTGACAATCAGATAACTCTGTCTAATCCACAAAACAACTTTTATACATTCGCCTAAATAAAGGAAGCTCGGATCGTGTATGTCAAAGGCCAGATAAACTGGTAGGAACAATGTCACAAAGAGGAAGCACAAATGGCACTATAAACTGGTAGTTTGGTACTTGGTTTCAAGGCCTTAAGACTATATAAATGGTCAAGCAAAAAGTCACCAGTAGAAACCTATTTATATCTCTTGTATAGTAGTGAGAAAATGTACAATGTTTGGTTCCAACCTTTGCACTCTTTCCTGGGGACTTCTGAGAGATTCTCCAAACAAGAAAAGAACAAGGAGATTTGTGTGAAAAAGCTGCTGCATGCTGCTATACTATTTAACTTCCACTAAATTCCGTGTTTAATGTTTCAAAGACAAATTCTTCTTACAAAAGAATATAGCAAAAAAAAAAAAAAAAATCCAGATGATAAAGAAATTACATGACAGAGTGGGAGGGGTTGCTTAAATTGAACACTATTCACCACATTCTTAATGGTTTTTTCTCTATTCAAAGATACTGCTGCTGCATTTTTCTCAACCATCTGCTCCAATGTAACTTGCTTCATCTTGTCAAGTGCAAACAACTTTAAGGGTCTCAGAGTTCATGGGAGAGGCAATAAGTGCACTCAACTCTCCACAATTTTCCCCCTATTGCTCTTCTCATTTACATGAATGTACCAAGGTCAGGTTCAGCATCTAGTTTCCAGCACGGCTTTTCAGTTGAACTAATCTTATCCTAAACTTATGAAAGATTTAATCGACCTGCTCACCCGATCAAGTCTGGGCCAACGAGCAGGAGACAATTACCCCTTGAAACAGCAAGAAGTAAAAGTGGATTCCTTGAGCTGATAGGAGACTCCTCACTGAAGCTGTCAATAGCAAGAAAGCTAAGGCCAATTCTTTTGTGTATATTCTGTTGTGCTTCTTCTTCCTTGAAACCACCTTTTTCTCCTTCTCCTTAATTTCCTCCCTCAGTTCCTCCAAATCAGGCACCGAAACACCTGGGTGGTGTTTTGTTTCCCTCGGCCAGCAGTGCAGATCCTTCCGGAGGAACGCCCTGATTACCTTTGTGAGCTGGCCATTCCTCCAGGCACACACCGTGTTTAGAGTTTTTCTCAGCCAATGAGGCAAGATCGCCCTCGGAAGAACGTCCTGATTTCTTGGTGACCACCCATTCGTATGCACTTCCGAGTTGGAAGAGACCTGAGATCATGGCATTAAACAGTCAGACACTTGGTGTTCTCGAATAGAAGGTATGGCACGATGAATGGGAAGATTTAGGTGCCGGAAGTATATTGAGAAATGACATGGTGGCAGGGATGTAACAGACAACCCATGATGGGAGCGTGGCCTCGGGAATGAACATTGTCATTGGGAGAATTATGCAAAACAGAGTGAACGAATAAAATGGCAATATCAGCTTCCTCAAAAGGAAGAAAAGAAATATCAAATTGCCCTTCTTCCAAATGCTTATCTGCATCAACCAAATTGCAAGCATTATTGCTAGGCACAGCATTCATATATGCAAACTTAAAAAAATAAAATTGGAGATCACTAATGTGTAAGCATTCCAATTTGATTAATTACCTTCGATTTAATGATGGCGGGTAAACAGAGACGGAACAACTGCATTGGCCCAGATACCATCTATGTTGTTGCTTCCTATACGCTTCATATGATTCGGTAACTCACACTGGCACTGAAGTATCAACAAATTCTTTTGAAGAAACCAAAACAAACAACTCGCCGAATAAAGAATATACGAGAATGGAAGCTTCTTGCAGTCAATTTACCTCTACATCATTGAGAAAGATGAATTTCCAACCATGGAGATGAGCCCTAACTGCAATGTCCATATCTTCAACAGTTATTTCTTTCCAACCAACCACCAGATTCTTCCAATGCCTTGATCCTCCATACTCCAGCAGTACCATTAAAGCCAAAGAAATTCAGAAAAATACCATTCACCTGCTGCTCCACTTCAAAATGAAAAGCCAAATTAATGTGCTGCAATCTTAGCAGAAGATTTTCATCCTTGTTCACAAAAGACCACCTTGCTTGAACCAATCCTATGTCCTCATTATCCTACAATTCAAAATCAAGATACACGTAGACTTAATAAAACAAACCACTCACATCAGCACTTTCACAAAACAAACCATACACAATTAACTGAAATTATCACGTGGGATTGGAATCCAAGATGAAGGTAATCGGATGCAGAAATAAGGGACGGTTCTTTTAAGAAAATCAGGCATGGGCTGGAAATCAGCATCGAAAATGGCAACAAATTCATAGTCTTTGACATAGCTGCAATTCATGGCTGACTTGAGATTTCCAGCTTTATAACCCTCTCTGATCACTCTATGCCGGTATATGATATTGGCACCTTCCTTCTGCCATTTACGCACCTCCTCATTGATCAATGTCTGAGTAGTGGGATCATCAGAATCATCAAGAACTTGAATCAACAATCTCGATTTAGGCCACTCCAAACAGCACACAGCACCAATGGATTGCTACAGTAAAACCTGATAATAACAATTTCCCACCGACACGCAATTTCAGAATAATAATAATACTACAACCCACCGACAACATAAAAAATGAGTTTTGAAAAACAATTGAGGCAATTAAAAATCTTGGAAGAGAAAAAATTTAAAATTTTACCTCTTTTTCATTACACGTAGAGGATCTGAACTAAAACCATGGGAGTGAGTAACCAGTACCATCACCAGACTCCAGATCCATTGCGCCCTGTTTGGCAACTGGCTTAATCTTCCTCATCTTGACCCAGAAACACCCTAAACACAGTACTAATCTATCACACTCTGGATGGGAAGAGGACAATGCAAGCACTGGCCAAAAATTGAAGAGGAGGAGTAAGATACTCCACTAATCAAGACCCATTTTGAATAAAACGAATCAAACACACTCTTCACAGCTAATGGATTTGCCAGATATGTGAAAATCCAATGAAGTACAGATACTGTAGTTGAAGATCTGGAGCACTGAAGTGCCAGCCTTTGAAATATGCTGCTATTTCGAACCCTAACAAGATTACCGACAGCCAGAGGAAGATCTTTATGCAAGTGTAGAACCGGCTATTGATGGCCGGGTTCTCAGTGGCGCTGTTGTCGGTGGAGTCAGTCCTGCCGGAAGCAACACGGCGGCGTACGACGGAGGCTAGACTGAACAATGCTGATGCTATGGAGGTTAAACAACCTGCGGCACTTGAGCGCTTGAGAAGGAGAACCCATGTAAGCTGTTTAGCATTCTTGTTTCGGATCTTTTCACGTTTGTACGGAGACATTGGAACGTTGTCGTTTGGTAACAGGAAATCATCCTCTGAAGGTCCTTCAAGCTCAACCATTGACCAGTTGTTGGGATTCTCCATTTTCTTTCTGCTGGTGTACCCCTATAGGTCTCTTTTCGCCCACCAGCTAAAAGATGGTGCCATTGTTGAGTTGAACAGACCAGATGGGAAAATCACCCTAAAAAAGTTGTCAAAGATTGAAACTTTGGCTGTATTTCAGCTCAAATGAACACAATGTGCGAAAACCCAGATGGAGAACACAAAAGGGTCGTTGAGTTTATAATTGCTGAACTCAAAAACACTACGATGGACTCATTGCAGAGTCCACAAGAGGAGTAAATTCAAAAAAGAAAAATTGAAGAATGAAGAGACGTGTGAAGGGTAAAGATGCAAAGGCGTCTCTATTTCATAAGACAGACAGACAGACACAAAAATACACACACTCACACAGAGGTAATAAGGGAATATGAAAATTTGCACTACAAGTATATTGAATGTAGAGAGAGAAAGAGAAAGGACCATATAATTAATAAAAGAATTGAAAAAGAATGGGGAGGCTATAATGCTATGATTTGGATGAAGAAAGTACAAAGGAGAGAGAGAGAGAGCGGTCCTTGAGTTACGGCTTGCAACACAAAAGAAATAAAAGGCTTCACAATTTGTACTAATTGGAAAAGATGTATAGAAAGAGAGAAGAAGAAAGAAAGAAAGAAAAAGAAAAGAATGGCAGTGTTGTTATGGTAACAGCTCAGCACGTCTTTGATTTTGATTCTCAGTCTTCCATAGGTGGGAAAATCAAATGCCTCAAAGGGAAATTTGACAACACGTTGTTCTTTGTTTCAAATACCACACTCTTGTTTTCTAAACCAAAAAATTAATAATTTACCACAGTGGTTTTTATTCCTCCTCTTTTTTTCACCCCTTTCACATGACCAAGAACATTCAAAAGAAAAAAGAAAAATTGGCCCAAAAATCAAATCGGACATGAAACTTTGTGGGCTATTGTGTTTTTTTCTCTCAGAGTTTTACTTTTCCACCTACTACTCCTTAATGGTGATTTATAATAATGCATATAATAATGAATCAAAAGCGGCACAGAGAACAGAACCCCACAGAAAGAAGAATGAAATACTAACAGATATTATATTATTATATTCATAAGAATAACATAATACGTGGATATTTGTAGATAAAACAGAGATTCAAATGGTAAAAAAGTAAAATATAGTAACAGAACTATAAAAGATCTTATGAAGCTTCAAATCCTCCTTCCTCCTGTGATGGAATTTTTCACCGTGTGAATTTCACAGAGGTAAGAAATCAAGATTCAAGATTTGTCCTAATTAATAAATAATGATAAACAAATATAATTTATGGATGTAAATTCGTATATATTATATGATGAATACACACGAAAAGAATGTAGGAGGAGGATGGGATGAATCAAAAGGGGTTTAGCTAATCATCAAATCTTTAATTTGCAAATGGGCATAATAGTGATTAGGGACCATCATAAGATCTGAAATAATGTACATTTAAGGGTTTTTGTTTTTTGCAAAAATTCATATTTTTGTAAGATAAAAAGAAAAAGAAGAAGAAAAAGAAATTTTCTTTTGGAGTATTTGTTTTTCTTGTTTTGGTCATATTCGACATTCCTTGACCGAAAACAGCGAATTATGGCCGTCATCAAAGGCTTAATGTCCAAATCACCCCTTTGAAATATTTAGTCCCTATAATACAGTGATATTTTTGTAATTTTAAAGATTGTAGGATATCAAAATTGGTTGCGTACGATATCTATTATTTTTATCAGGACAATCTATTAAAGCTTGAATAGCTAGAAATAAGTTAATTAATACTTTTAAAAAAAATTAAATTCTCAAATTATTTTATCGATCACTAAATTATACTTTTTAATACATGAAATATATTATATACTAATAATTTTCTTAAAATTTATACTAGATACTACTGTTTTAAATTGACCTATAATCTATAAATATTGTTTATGTTATCAGTGAATTTCAACTCATGTTTTCTTTGAAAAGAATAAGGTTAGAAATAGGAGGACTTGATAGTAATTACACGCAGTTTATCTACTTTTTCCTTCTTCTTAACCGGTTTTTTGCTTGTGGTGATAATAATACTTTTGAATAATTAGCGTCATTCACGCTCGCCGGGCAAACCTTAAACCAAATCTTGCCACACTTCAACTATGCTAGAATTTTGTACGTATAAAAGAGTTTCTATATATACAAATATAAAATGAATATCAAAATCAAATTATCCCTAAAAATAATTGAATTGATGCATCAGATAATATTCTATAAGAGAGATCGGACATCAATTTTTTCTCTATCAAAGTTCTTCCTAGTCAAATTCGTTCTATTAAATTTATCTACTGGAGTTTATATTTTTTATATAATTTGCAGTTATTGATTAAAAAAAGGAGTTTACCTGGTACCAATATTCTTAAGGTTCCAAAAAGAATCAAATCAATTGTCTTTTTCACAATAGTTCCGGAAATAACGAAAGTTGCCTTGAACAAGTGGAGTTATACAAAAGCTGCATCAAAATATTTCCTTTTCTAAAAGGTAAAATATTCAAAATATGGAGCAACATATTGTTAACTTTTAGAAGCACAGTCCTCATAAAAGCATGAAATGAACTACGTATAGTTATACTACTTAATATGGTAACATGAGATCACTTATTTTAACCCAAATGAAATTACAACACTCACTATAATTGGGGCTTTTTATTAGCGGCATGAAAGATTGAGCGTGTAAAGTTATTTGCGATGGAGCTTATGCATTTTCTCACGAGAGCAATTGTTATTACAACATTAATTTATAATTATTTTAAAAATTATATAAAGATATTAAATTACTGGCTATTTTTTATTTGCATTATATAATATATCACATCCTCGAATAATATGCCACGTGAAGCACGCTTTGGAGGATGTAGGAGCATTCACCAAAAAGGGCACAAATAAATAAATAAATAATGGGAACAACACACAAGAAACAAATTCAACCGATTGTAATTATGAAATGAAAATCAGAGCTACCTTATTAACTCTGAACCAAACACCGACACTTTGCGGTCAACTACAAATATCTAATATAGTTTTTAGGAAAAAAGGCTAGGGCCAGTAGGAATTCGTTGATCGAGTAATAAGAGACCTACGAGGATATTAATATTCACTTTTATTTGGGATACTTTATTTTAGTCAAATTATATAGTTTTAATTAATATTTTAAATATATTTTTTTTTTATTATATTAATATAAGAAGAATTGTAATTTATTATTTTTATATATGAAGAGAGAGTGTGTGTGTTTTTAATTTGTCTTTTTTAATTTTTCAAATATTTAAAATATTCAAAATTTAATCTAATTTAATTTAGTTGTGAAGATTAATTAAATTGATTCTTAATAAAACGAAAAACAACTAAAAGTGAACAAAAGTAATTTCAAACCTTTTCTATACTAACTTAATTACTATTCTCTTCGTTTTAATATTTATGTTTTTTTTATAGAGCATGTTTGAATTGGATTATTTTAAATACTTTTAAGTTAAAATAACTTTGTTTGAATTGGATTATTTTAAATGCTTTTAGGTACTTTTATAGTGTTTGGTAAATTAAAACGATGCTTTTAAGTACTTATTTTTAAGCCAAAAGGCATAAGTTAGAAATCCTAACTTATAAATTATACCCCCGTTTGAAAATAAGTAGTGTGTTTAGTTTGGGCGCGCACAGCCAAGGAAACTCTTTTCGTTTCTAAAAAATAAGTATACTTTTCTGCTTTGGCACAATAAATGTCTTGCAGAAAAATATGTAAGTGCTTTAGTATTTTTATTTTTTTTTTATGTAATTATAAATAAAAAAACATAATAAAGATAAAATTGAAAAATATCGTTAACGTATTCTTGATTATGTAAAAAATGGCTACTTATTTTAAAAGCGAAAAAAGTAAATGCGAGTCTATTCAAACAGACTCTTAATCCCGTCTAATTTTTTTATTTTTTTTATAATTCTTTAATTATGATAGCTTTGAATTGATTTTTTTACCAAGTTCAAATTTTGTAAAACATCATGTATTAAAAAGTTATATGTTATTGCCAGACTCCAAGCCTATGTATAGTTGTAGAACGTTTCCGAATGATTCATGTAAATGCTAAAGGGATTGTTGATTGCTAGTTAATATACGTGATATTAGAATTTAAGTGAATTAGTTATACAAAAATTATTACAGTAAAGTTTAGTTAGTATTCTACTTTTTTACATTACATAAATAATACAAATGGGAATTAATTCATCATATATTTAGTTATACGAAATTATAAATTATAGCCAAACAACTTAGCTTGGTATGTTAAATTTTATATATAGCAATTATTATATATTATTAAACATGATATACTAGTTATGTTAATTTTTAATATATAAATAATTCATATTTTAAATCAACAATCCAAAGACCCTAGATGGGTTAATATCTCATAAAAATTTTGTTCCCCAGAAAAAAAAATTGAAGAAAAGTAGTGCATATCAAATGAGCTGTACTATGTGAATAACATGAAATGCTAATTTGTACAAAGATTCTTTCTGCGCATGTAGGTAATTTAGTTGGAATATATTTTTGTAAATCTCAAAATCGAGTTACATATATTTTTCAAGCACCTAAGGGTGTGTTTAGGAAATCACAATATATTTTATTAGATTGTTGTAATTTATATTATATCGTAATTGAAAAGAATAAATTTAAATACACATTTAATTGTCTAAATACAATACAATGTAATTCATAACGTCATGTTTGATCGAACAAGTAAATTATTTGGAAGCACGCCATAAGCAACACGTTAGAGGTCAAAAACTGGGGGAAAAAATGTAAATTATCATTAAAATTCTCAGCTCCTAATTAAAAAATATAATTATACTCCCTCAATTTCACACAATTATACATTAATCATAAATTACTTTTAACAAAAGAAAAATCAGTTATATTCTCTTCCAATTGTACTTAATTTATTTTGTAGGGTTTCTTTCTGTTTTGTCATTTTACAATTCCGATGAGTAAATAAGCGGCTCAGCTTTAGGGACATGCCTTCTTCAAACAAATGTTTATCAATTAGACCTTCGAAAGAATTTTCTCATTTGGACCACCAAGCCCACAAATCTAGGACTATTACGACAATATTTCAAACTAAAATAAGTACAATTTTTTAAAATTTAAACTAAACAATACTCTTCTTATATTGTACTTGTGAGGAGAATGACATGTGGAATTGTCTCAAAACAAAAAATAAATAAATACTTTTTGAAAAATAGAAAGTTTCAAAATTCAAAATTCTGCCCAATTCCCAGTTGATAAAACAACACGACAAGACATGATAAAGTCCTTAAAATGGAATTTTCTGAGACACGTGCGACGACTCCAGTTGAGGCACGTGCGAGATGTCGAGGTATAAAACCGGTGCCCAGTGGGATCAAACCGGCCGTCAACCACAGCCGGCTCAGTTTTTGACGTTGTTTGCTTGACTCCTACCTCCGCCGGTTCCGTTCAATTACCAAATTTTATAGTACTATGAAAATTGTTTATTATATGATATTATTTCTTAATTAGTCTGTTTAAATATAAAAATGATTTAATTTTATATAATCAACGTATAGAAGAAAAAGTGAAAGAAAAAGGGATCCAAAGCGTGTAGGGTCAACTAATGACAAAAGCAATTTAATCTTTAACCAAATTGTTTAGCTGGTTTGATTGAAAACCATAGAGTATTAATCCAACATTAATTTTCAAGATTATATTCATCATTACCGGTGGCCGTGTACAACTGGATACCTCAATTATACATCTTAGGGGTCTTAATTTATTATTTAATTAATTAACAATAGATAACTTTACTTGTTTATCCAAGTAAATAATGATTAGTGACATATAAAGTTGTCTTTTTTAATTTGCCCGTTGGGTTCCACAGTCAGCATTTGACCACATTCCACTTTTAGTACCTTTAATTAATTTTTAAAGAATGAAAAATAAAACAAAATTAAAGAATTAGTCGTGTTAAGCAAAATCTTATAAAAAATAATTTTGAGTAAATACAAGCGTTAGTATTATGAGTTTGGTAAAGTACATGTTAAAGAATGTGTTGCGGATAGTTTATCCCACTGTCTGAATATTGGCAGATTTACTTTTATAACTGGAATACGTAGATTACACAAAATAATTTTACCGTTACTCTAAATTTTCACGATACCAACCTTATTAAAGAGGTGTTATAATTTATAAATTGAGTGAAAAATTTTATTGATGCAAAAAGTGTGTGATCATATCTACTTAGGTATGACATATGAAAAATTATTAAGACTTATTAAACAACAAAAGATTTTGAAATCCTTAAGTAAATTTGCAATGATTGTTAAAATCAACATGTGTAAGTTAATTTTAAGTTGGATTAGTTTAATGTTGGGATGATTGCGACCTATATATTGAAATAGAAATATTAAAATTAAATTTAAAAAAACAAAAAAAACATGTAATTTAATTAAAATTAAATATTATTATTTAATATATCATAACTAATATGCAAAAACACAATATATTGACGTTTGTATGGTTTCTGCTGGTTTTCCTTTTCTCTTTGTTATTGGGGTTGTTAGTTTTCTTTCTTTATTTAAATCATACCAAAACCTTTTGTTTCCCTTTTCCTTCTTTTTTTCTTTTCCAATATAAGAATTATGGTCAATAAATATTTAATATTTTAATGGATACCTTATTTAACTTGTAGAATTATCATATCTAAAAAATAACCATAGCAATCACTAATTTGATACTCTATTCCATAAGATAACGTTATTATACGAGGAAAGTGAATTAGAATACAAAATTCAAATAATTATTTCGATTATAATAAATCAAATTTCATAGTGATCTGAGAACCAAAAGTAAATTCACTTACGTTTTTTCTAAAAAAAGTATTTCTGAAAATTTCTTGATCCCTATTGGACCATTCGAGACGGAATTTTTTTCTATTAGTTGAAAAAATAATAATAAAACACGAAGGACTTTTTTCATTTTTTTTATTTTTGACCTTGTGTTAGGACAAAGATTGAAGAGGTTTATGCCAAACTAGTGGACATCACGTAAGAAACTATTGTTATTCAATATTGCAACTCCTAAATTTTATTATCAGATGCAATGGACTGACTTCAACAAACAGAATAGTATGACTTTTTTATAATATATTATTAATTTTTAATATCTGTTTTATTTAATTTAAACAAAATTTTAGTCCATCCTTAATTAAAATCGACACAAGTGCTGCCACGTTAGTAAAAATAATTCAAATAGAAATAACCATCGTGAACTCAATTAATGAATTTCTTCAAATGTTTGATTACGTGTTTGATATTTTCTTAATTAATTAGTGAAAATATTTTTCTAGAACTTGAATTCAAAAGTATTCCTCCTAAAAGAAATATTTTAATTACACCATGAAAAATGTCTTATATTATTTGTAGGTGAAAGTCAATTTTTTTTAAGAAAACGATTTTTTTTATTAGAAAAGTTCTATTTTCTAAATATTCAAATAAAATATTATTAATTAAATATTATTGACTAACTTCAATACTGACTTAGCAACAAAGCACCCATTCCCACGACAATACAAATAACATGAACAAGGATAATTTTTATAGTTAAATAATAAAAACTCATTAATTAATTTTATTTTATAATAAATTATTTACGGATTATAAAAATATTATATTAATCATAAATAAATTTAGCGATAGACTAGCAATAAATTCATAGTCAATTTCAAAATTCTGATGACCCCCTACCATTTGTGCCAATAAGCGTAAGCTATATATTTTAGTATTAGGCACAGGCATCGACTCGCGAGCCGAGCTCGAGCTGAGCTTTACATGTCTTGGGCAGTCGGGCTCAGCATTTTCTACATTTTGACCAAGCCCGGTAGTCGAGCTGGCTCTTTTTTATCTAGACTTTTTATATTTTTATAAGAATTTGTTACCTAATTAATATTTATAGATCTCAAGACATTTTTTCAATAATTGGAAGAAATTATACACCTAATAAAAAGATATCAAAGGATTATAATTTGACAAATAATATTTTTTTTTGAAATAGTAGGAAGAAAAATAAAGAGACGAATAATATTAGATCTTTTAAAAATGAAGAAAACATAACCACGTAAATAACAACCAAATTGATGAATATATATTATATTCGATTGCTTGATTTTAGTAATTGAAAATTTGATTTGATTTTGATTATAATAAAAAATCGATCCAAATCGAACTATGAACACCCACATTGATATAGTAGGCTTAAGTTGCATTGTGGTTAAAAATTTACTAACATAAAATATTAATTATATAATGTTAAATTAATATAATATACTAAGTTAAATTTCTAATGTGCTTAGTAAGTTGAGCTTAATGAAAAGGATATTATTTCTTAAATCGAACCAATAGAACCGGCTCAATCGAGCAGGAGCCCAGACCGACCCAAGCTTGATCGAGCTTTTATCGAGTCGAGAGTGAGTCAAAATTTAATTGAAATGAATTTTTCTACTCCCCCAATCTTCACTTTACGCCCACGCCGACTCAGTCGAGCCCGGGGCCAAAACTTTTTCAAAATAAACATTTGCATCTCGTACGGCGAAGTCGAGCTCCAAGGCGGCTCGCCTCTCTGCCTGAACCTAGTTGGTACTAACCCAAACACCAAAAATAAATACACCTTTAGTAATTTAAATCATGAGGATTTGTCCAATTTTATTGTATTTAATTATTATCGTGTCAGATAATTTTTTAATCATTTAGTTTTTAAAATTAACTAACTTAATTAATTTGAACAAACTCACTAAGATATAAAAGATTTTTATTAAGATAATTTTCATTCATAAGACCCAAAATCCGAAATCTAAGAAGATGTTTCTCAATTAAATTTTCTTTTGATCTACCAAGAAAGATCAATAATTATCCATATTTTTCTTGACAAATAATGTTGTAAAAATAAGAAAAACACCTGGCCAAAATATAGGATAACTGCTGCAAAGACAGCACTTTTGTTATTTATCCATTGGATGTATCAATATTGCACTTTTTTCTTTTTAAAAAAAAAAAAAAATCTTTTCCCCTCATTTCTACAGCATTCCAAATTAATCATATTTAAATCACTTTTAATCTCATTCATAATCAAAATTCAAATTCCCAGTTAAGCAAATTTAGTTAGTTTCTGTACATTATTAAATTCCCCCGTCAAGCAAATTTAGTTAGTTTCTGTACATTATTAATTACACCATGAAAAATGTCTTATATTATTTGTAGGTGAAAGTCAATTTTTTCAATCAACATCATTAATTAAATATTATTGACTAACTTCAATACTGAAAATTAGCAACCAAAGCACCATTCCGTGATACTACAAATAACATGAATTAGCAAGAGATAATTTATATCGTTAAATAATAAAAAATTCATTATTAATCTTATTTTATAATAAATTATTGAAAGATTATTAAAAAAAATCTGTTAATCATAAATAATTTAATGATAAACTAGCAACGAAGTAATAATTAATTCTCCAACTCCAATGACCCCTCTCTACACTCTACCAATAAGTGTAAGCTACATATTTTATTTACTAACCAAACGCCGAAAATAAATACACCTTTAGTAATTGTAAATCATGAGGATTTGTCAATTTTATTTGTATTTAATCATTCGCTTGTCAGACAATTATTTAATTATTTAATATTTAAAATTGACAAACTTAATTAATTTAAACAAATTCAATAAGAAATATATAATTTTTATTTAAAAAATTTCATTTCTAAAGTTCAATTCGAAATCGAAAAAGTTTCTCAATTGATTTTTCTTTTGATCTTACCATTTTGAGATCAATAATTATCCATATATTTATTGAAAAATAAGAATGCAATAAGAAAACCTGTGGCCAAAATATATAGGATAACTGAATTTACCGAGAACTGGCATTTTGCTGTTGTCATTGGATATATCAATATTGCACTTTTTCTTTTTAAATCTTCTCCCCTCATTTCTACAGCATTCGAAATTAATCAAACTTCAAGTTCCCTGCTAAGCAAATTTGAATACTTTCTGTACGTTGTTAAGCTATAGAGCTAAGTAGCTACTCTCCCGGTTCCTTTTTAGTTGTCAAGTATAATTAAAATAATTATTTTTAAAATATTTATTAATTTTAAAATTTAAAAAATAATTAATTACTTTTTAATTTTAAATATTTGATTATTAAAATATAAAATAGAAAAACAAGAGACGTAATTAAAGTTATGACCAACCATCATGATTCATGAGATGTTAGGAAAAGTCATCTCAATCTAAATGAATGACAACTTATTACTGTCTTCTTTCTTTGGTGTCTACAGCTGGGCTTTCAATAGCATCATACTAATTTCGTTTAATCATAAATTTTGAAGATAATTTTTTAAAACTTAAAAAATTATAACTTTAATTTTTTGATTTATTAAATTGTTTTTTTAAATATCTTAAGTTAAGCATGTGCAGTGAGTGTAATTTTTTTTATGTGATATTTGAATTAAAAAATTTTAAAAAATATTATAAAATGTCAAATAAATATTTTAAAAGTAAAATTTTTAAAATTTATTTATAAAGAATTTATGACCAAATGCAGCTAAATATTGGCTATATTACCCATGAATCTTCTACAAGTAAGTTATTAATTAATTGATAAATTATATTATGTTTTTTTCCTGAAATTATTTTTGTGTTTATGTGGATTCTACGAGTTCAAGAAGCTGCATAATTCTCATTCATGCTTGCACATCGAGTAAGCTACCTAGTTTAGATCAGCTAAAATTAAAATTCAAGCTGTCTTTTTATTGAAGGCGAATTCTCTTCCAATTTTTATTTTCATTCTCCATCGTAAATAGTTAAATGTTAGATATTTCTATTGAATTGAATTAAATTATATTTTGAATATAATTTTCTTCAAATTCTATATAAATGTGAAATACTTTATATACTCAATTATAAATTAAAACCATGTTCAAAATATTTGCGCAACAAATTAAATTGTTTTTAGCAATTAGATAGCATGCATAGCTAACAAGATTTTTCTCCTTAATTATTTGATATCTGAAATTCATTTTCAATCGATCAGAATAATCCACCGAAAAGATATAAATTGTTTCCTATCAAGAAATTATCCCAAGTTTTGAATTATAAATTCGATAAAAGCCTTGTTACAGAAGAATCTTTTCCACTAGCTTCTATTACTAGTGCGCTACTACTTGTAAGTTCCTTTTGATAATTATATGCAAACAAGAAGAACATGTACATATAGATTTCAACAACAGCGTCATGCTTGATTCGGTGAGAATTTCTAGTAAAAAAAAAGAAGGATAAAATATCTGTGATTATATATAAAAAATTATTTATGATAAATACGTACATATGAAATTTATAATTTTAAAAAAAAATCTAGTGGTGCTACTTGGAAGTGAATTATTGCTATAATAAAAAAATAATTGAGATGCAATAAATATTTGCATGTAGCTTCTACTCTTAGATTAAACGAAAAGGAATTATTGTAATAATCAAAGAGACATGTGAGATTTAATTTTGAGCAAACATATAGATATGAAAAATCATATTTTGGATTCGGCAGAAATTAGATAGTTGAAATGTCACCTTCATAAAATATACTCCCTTATCACTCATCCTTGCTAAAAGACAGCAACTACAAATTATAGTTATATTATTAACATATTATTCCTCAGGGGAGTGTACGTAAATTTATTCTTATTTTCTATGATATAGAGAAGTTATTTTTAATTAAAGAGATTTAAAAAATTATTTGTTTAAAAAAAAATTGTAGTATATGTAACTTAAACTAAACTTGTACCACAAATTCACGAGGCCAAAGTTTTAAGTAAAGATTTCAATATTAAAAATATAATAAGACATTTTAAAATTAAACAATTATAAATTCTATTATTAATTAAATTTAAAAATTTTATCTTTTTCCTTTTAAAATTTATAATTATAATTTAAAATTCTGATCTCTCGTAATTTTCACCCGCCTCGATCTTGAAGGGAAGTGATATGATTTTAATTATCTCTTTGCTTCCTCGCATGCTGGAATAGGATTACAAAGGCATTTTTTCCAATAGACACATGGTAGAACACAATGTGAAGAGTCACCAAGTTAATAATAAGGTTTTAGGTAAATTCCAAATGATGGATTGGATAAGTATGGGAAATCATAAAATAAAAACACCTACTAAGCGGTTGGAAAAATATTTGGCATGTGACAAAAGTTTGTCAATGTTTCTTATCCCTAATCCAACATTTGGCACGCATTTCCAATGCCTTCTTAAAACTACTTTTCCCCTTCTTCTTTTGTATCTTTTTATTTTTGGAATTCTCTTTACAGTTTTACAAATATTTTTTTTCTGTATGTGAGATGGGGGTGGGGGTGGAGGTTTAGATTAGAAGATACCAAAAATGTTGGGCAATGCCTGACAAAATAGTTTAGTAGTGCCAGGATTTCTGCCTCTCATCACTTCTGGCAATGAGTATTTCAACTTTTAAACATAACTTGGATTTCGTTTTAGTTTAGTCCGTTCAAACATTTAGTTGGGATTTGGATATGTGATTTTATTTAGTAATTTAAAATTATGAATTTTAAAATTTTTTAACTATTTTTAATTTTGGTTTTAAATCCTTTTTGATTTGAAATTATGAGATGAGAATTTTAAATTCTCAAAATTTAAAAAATTCAAAAACACAATCAACAATTTTAACTTTTCTAAATATTTTTAATATAAAATTTTTTATTTTTTTTATTTTTTTTGTTTTTTAAATTTTATATTTAACATTTATTTATTTTAGATGTAAATAAAATTTATTATTAGTATTATTATTCTTACAATCTTTTCTAATCATTTTATATGAGATACAAGTTTGCCAACTATGTAGGAGGAGAGTACACTATAAATCACGTTCCAACTTTACTTTTTATTGAATTAAAAGTTCAATCAATAAATATTGTATATTTTTTTTAAATGGCTTTCTAACACACTATATTATATTTTGTTATGAATTTTTACTTATTTGGGAAAATTTTGATAGTTTTCTCAACATGAGGATTTATGTTCATGAGAAAAACATACAACCCAAAATTTTCAAATTAAATATCTAAACAAAACTTCAACTTCATTTATATAATTTTATATCATTTAAATCATGATTTTATCTCCACATGACCAAAAAATTTGAAAGGTAATTATAAACACTAACTTGTATATTTAGAAGATTAGCTTTTGAGAATGGGTTGTTAGATTTAGACTTACGTAAGTATTAATTTTATCGCGATCGACCTTTAGGGGTTATTTGGTTTTAAATAAGGCTATTCTAGGATTACAATTTTAAAATTATAATCAGAATAAATAATTTTATATTTTACCTAAAATATATATGACCTTTATATAAAAAGGTATGAATTGCAATTAATTGCAGTAGGTAATTTAAGCGTGCTATCTGCATTTCAGTGGAATTGAACTTGGTAGTTGGGAACCACAATATATCTCTGTAGTATTAGCTTTATTTGTCTATTTTTGCTTTTGATATCTGTTAGCTCATATTTGTTTATTGTGTTTGAATATCACACTAGTTTGCTCTTTTGTTGTTATTATTCCTTGTTTGGATGTTATGAATCATTTTTTTTATTAGTTGCCATGTTTTTTTCACTATCATATTTCCTTCTTTAATAACTACTTTGATTATTACACTTAGAGTCGAGGATCTTTTAAAAATAGTCTCTCTATCTCTCCATGAGGTAAGACGAGATCTGCATCTATCTGCTATCGGCCAAAAGCACCATTTGAGAAATTACACAAATTTTTGGATGGAATACACAATCCTACAATTTCGGTATAATTTTTATCTTAATTTTAACCGATACCCGCAACCAAATACCATACAAATTTGTCCGCAAATCTAACTCTGAATAACCTCTAAACCCCTGTAACCAAACAGCCCCTCAGATTATTATGCTCTCCACAAGCATCTTGTAGTACGTATACTTTTTAGCGCAAAAGGTTAACTCGAAACATTGGATTAAATTCAGCAGTGAAGTCCACTCATTACTTAATTACCTTGTGTTTTCCTTCCTTTGACCTGCCTTTTTTTTTAAAAAAGAGAACTACCCTATTATTATCTCAGAAATAGAACATATAAATAAGACTGAACAACAAACAAACTTTAGCAAAAATGAAAATTGCAACTATACGAAAGTTGAAGGTTGTATCAAGAAAAGAGTTGAAAAGAATTTTATACAAAATGCTCTCAATTTCATAGTTTTACAAAGAAAAGAAAAAAACTATTCCATTTTGCAGTTTACAAATTTTTTATGCTGTACAGAACATAGGCCTATCCCTGCATGTTCTCATGTACCTTCCAGTTAATATTTCACATTCTCTTGGAATTAACTTGGCATCAATCAGGAACCAAAGAATCAGATAACTTACACGGAAATGCAAAATTGACTATGAACCTTAAATAGCCAAAAATATCCAATTTTCTTGCGCTCTTTTAAGCTTCAACCCCAATATTGAAAATGCTGTAAATGTCACTGCTGATTGCCACAGTACCAGGGAAACAGCTAACAGTATCGCGACCCATGACACTAACCTGTCCCTCTTGGTTTGCAATTCATGCGTATCCCTGTGATCAATGACAAAGGTGGAAAATTAACTTTGAATATGTGAGGATGATTACACAAAATTAGTTAAATACTTATAAGAATTCTCATCAAAGAAATGAATGGACAATTAACAAGTTTTAAGATCCGTTGTTAATCCAGCTGAAAAGGGAAGATGGTAGACATGGGTACTCACCTAAGGACAAATAGCAGCAGGA
The DNA here is from genome assembly GCA_018107945.1 of Datura stramonium. NCBI lineage: Eukaryota > Viridiplantae > Streptophyta > Magnoliopsida > Solanales > Solanaceae > Datura > Datura stramonium. The sequence goes on from JACEIK010005212.1 coordinate 66,578, forward strand.
AAATGAAACCAACAGAGACAGTAGCTGTAGCACCAGTAAACTGGAAGGCATCCCAAATGCTAGGTACACAATTTGCTCCCAAAAATATGAAACAGATGAGAGCTGCTGTGACCGAAAAGAATCTCCGATTATCATAGGCAATAGGAATTGCATAAGGGAAAAAGAGGCCATCCATATTGAGGCAGAAGGGGAAAAGAAGACAATTGGGAAAAAACGAGCATCAAGTGGATCCACACCCAAGCTCACTCGCACCACATCATTAAGTAATGAGCCATAGGAATCCCAAGTTCACCATCAAAGTTGGTGAGTACATCATCCAAGGTATGTTTCGCCAAAGAGAAGGAATCGAAGAAGCTGGTTGCTACATATGCTGTAGAGCATAACACAATTGAAGTACGGACTATTGACTTCATCTGACTGCCATCTTAGCTCATTCTCTATTGGATGTACTGTCAACATTCATTGGAACAAGTATTAGAGTTTGTAGTTTTCACTAGTAATTTATAGCCCTCATTGAAGGCATTTATCAAGACAGACAATTAGAACAAAAGTGAGAGGTTTCTTTTGCTTCATTTTGGTTGAAAATACCCCTACCCTTATGATTTTCACTTTAAAAAAAGATGTCTTACTAAGAGAGAACAGCATTGACCAATGCATTCCTTCATTCTTGCTGAACCATGTTTTTGTTTCTCTATGTCCCAATCATGCTACATTATTAGCGTATCACCATTAATTAAGCATTTTGCTCCTTTTCTGATCCAAATGAAGTTCCAAGAGCAGTTTTTTCCCCGCGACAACACTACTAAGATTTCACCCAACTTGCAATTTTTGCACTTTCATCTGCCAGACCTCTGCTACAGGTAGAATCTACTCCAAGCAGTAGAACCAAAGAAATCAATGACAGAGAGCAGGCCAAAGACATAACAATGTGCGTAAGTGACAAGAGCCTGGTAAGCTATTGATCTATGGCCAACATCTTGCTGAATATCAATTTTTAGGATCAGTAGGTTGTGCCGAACATGCGAAAAATGACAGAAAAATTTCCCAGGAATAGAGATTTGATCTTTCAGAACCATGAAATGAGTATGTTACATGGACTTGGTAAGCAGTGTGCCCAACATGAGGACGGATTATTGCAAGTTCTCAGCGAACTTAAAGGATTTCTAATATTTTGCAAGAATTCTGAATACTTTTACTAAGCCAAAGGAGTTTGTACTAAAGAAATAGAAGCAAGACAAATAGAAAGAGATCATGAAGATACTCTTTCAAGAAAAATACATATTAACATGCAATTCTTTCAATCAAGGAGTAATGCTTAAAAATTTCAATACTCAGTAAAGATCACAATTGAATCGGAAAAGAGGAAATAAAACATAACATAGGACAAAAGAATCAACTTATTGATGACCAACATTGCATAGCATATATTAAAACACTTCTTATATAAACGGTTCACTCACCTTGAATTTAGCTTGTTAATTCTTTTTGTTTCTATATATATATGTGGGCGTGCTGGGATGCATAGTGCAAAAGTAAGAGTCATGAAAACTGATAAAGCGGGTTTTAGGTGACAATTAGTAAATTCTTTAGGAGTAATACATTTTGAACAATTGAAATAAAATTAGATGATAGTCTAAAGTACCTTTATTGTAACTATAATTTCCTCAGACTGAGCAAGAATAGGTAGAAAACAAATATTTGCAACAGTTGCTCAAATTCAAAATTCCTAATATTCCCTGAATTAACCAGGTTTAAATGTTCAAGTAACCTAGAGTAGCAATTTCACATTGATTTTCCCTTGACATTGAAGGGAGCTACAAAGTTTCTTCTCTTTTATTTGTTTGTGTCTCTGTGTGGTTGAAGATGACAAAGTAGAACTGACTACAGAAAGATTGCATTTCACGTCACTAAGCTCTTCTAAAAAACAAGAAAATTTTGTTGACAAGGGACGTACATAGAGGAAAACCTACATGTCCTGAAAGCACCCGAATAGACGTCCATGACTTGAAGCTCTCGAAAGAGCTGCTCACTAAAATGTAGATTAGATGCTTAGGAAAAATATATGACAAAGAAAACCTAGACATAGACATATTGGTTTCTCTTGGATACGAAATTTAATGCCTACAGCATGTCATACAAAAGTCTTTGAGGAAATGTCCTCAGCTTGATTTGGGTGTGTTAAGATCACATCAAAAAGGAAATTTGCATTATATATCTGCTCACTCCTTAGAAGGGTTTTATTACTAACAATATTCTTTGAGAAAATACTGCATAAGTGATGAAAAGCAGCAGATACTTACTATTGTGATGGCAAATATAGGCAGTAACAGAGTACTGGAACAGTTGTGAAAAGCTTCCAGAAAGATGCCTGATCAACAAGTTTAGGCAGTAAGCGGGGCATCCCAATGCTTCCATTAATGAACTTAACAATGACTATTCCAGCAGTGATCACCACAAATACAACAGCCAAAGCGACTGACAAAGCTTCAGCGTGTATCTCAATGAATCTGCCCAACAAAATAAAAGAAGTAATGCATAGTAGTGGCTGAGTGCAGATAGTGCATTCACAGGAAAGTATACCATCTAAAAAGTAGAGAAACAAGTATAATGAAGGTGTAATATCTTATTGCTCGCAGATTTAGATAGACTTCTTAAAAGCAACTGGACACTGTACAATATAATCTGAATTTTATCCCATAGGCAAGGAGAGCCACCTCCTCCATTAAAGGAGATGCTACATTATAAGAATTTAGACAACGTGATTATGCAATAATAAGTTAATGATCTTATGAACCTGAACATAGTGGAAGAGATTGTTCATTGAAAATTTCACGAAATTATTGTATTTAATGCAGTTATAAGCTGGGTAAAGTGTAAGTGGAGACTAGATGCCCTTCTACTTCATCTTGTTCCAGTATGAGGTGATCTCTCATACCTAAATGATCCCTTAATCGTTTTTACCACAACATATTTGTTGGTTCTCATGAGGTCACATTTAGCTAATAGACACATCCACTATCTGTTAGGATATGTAGTAATCCCAGATGGTGTTGGGCAGATTTAGAATATTTAAATACAGATATTGTAGATAGAGTTAGATTAGTACTCTTTCAAGTCATGGCCTCTTAGCGCAGGTAAAATCTGAGACTTCCAGAATACTTAGTTATCTCTATCCAACTTAATCAAAATTGGATGTCGGAAGTTGGTAGAGGATGAGCTACTGTTTGTGGCTATGGCCTGGGAAGAAAGAACAATTGATGAATTTGCCATGGCGGAAGGAAGCAAATAGAGAACAATTGATGAATTGGCCATGGTGGAAGGAAGCAAATAGTTACTCTACTCCGATACCATGTGAGACAGGAAGAGTTTAGCGTGAATTGATATTCTATGGATGATTCTTTACAGTGATACACCAGATATTTAAATATACAGATGAGAGAGAGAGGATTCAGAGTCCTAAAGAAGGTGAAAGAGAGTACACTAATCCAATTCTATCTACAATACTATACTTAAATATTCAAAATCTTCCCATCGTTCTCTAGGGTTACTAGATATCCTAACATTAAAATCTGCCCATTGTTATCTAGGATTACTAGATATCCTAACACTATCAACATAAAGCTGAGTTTCACAACCAATCCACTCACAGATTGGAGATAAATCCTTCAACTCATATTAGAGTTTATCAATTAACACATCTTTTCATGAATGAGAAAAGGAGGAGAAATGCCTTATCAAAAAGGAAAAGAACCTATTTGTAATTAATTTGTCAAATTCATTATATAGTAAACCAAAGAAACTTACCCCTCCCTACTACCTCATTCCATGTGACCCATTACTTTTTGTTAACCATAACATAATTCTGTCAGGAGAAAATTAACATTCCTCTATTCTGTATCATACTATCCATTATCCACTTTCCTTTATTCTGTCAGAATTTACAGCAAAATTTGGATCTAAATGAAAAGTCCATTCATCACCATATCTTCATACAACTTCAAAGTATTGCTACTTCATATTGCTGATCCTTTGACATGACATTTTCTGTATGCCATGCTTCTCAACTTTCATAAGTCTCATTTTAAACTTATCTTAACTCTAGTACTATAAACTGTACTTCTTTCCTTAATTTCAGGAAATAGTCATAGACTCATGAAAGAGCAGCTAATGTGAAGCAGTAATTATCTCAGTTTCAAGTTCTTATACAGTAAGGATCAACTCACTTGTATGATATGATTGTTAAAACCTAGAATACTTTGTTTGAGAGTAGCATATATTTTACTTTTGGTTTGTTTCTTTTTTTCTTCTGCTTTTTGGTAAGGTAAGATAAGGGTTGTTTCTCATTGTTGTCTACTAACCTTAAGCCAAAGGCATTTCTAAATTTTAAATACCATGAAAGTTTCAAGATACTCAATTTTAAACTACAAATTTATCCTCTTCTTTTTAACCATTCAAAAAAAAAATTGACCCAACAAATACTAAGTCAAATTGTAGATGGACAAACAGCTCTTGGATGAGGGCGTAGTATCGACTAAAATGCGTTGGACATGCATAAAACTATAATACCTATTACTCTATATACCAATTTCTTTTTTCGATTGCTAATTATTTCACTGACATTCAGCATCAAATTATGTGCTATAATATTTACAATAGAAGCACCATTATGAGTAGCCTAATGTATACCTGAAGCCAAATACACAAATCGGTTTACTTGACAGATGTATAACTGGAATGTGAACATATATGGAAACTTTGGAATGCTCGAACAAGTTTGTTTGGGAAAGAAAGTGGGGAGAGTACTAGCACAAAGAGTAAATCTATAGTGTCACATTGATTCACAGTGGGATTAACTTGGTAAATTTATAGTGTCACATTGATTCACAGTGGGATTAACTTGGTTTGAGCTATAAACCGTAACATTTTGATGCATTTGAGAAATTTTCCATATTTGTGACTACAAATACAGTTCATTTCCATCTTTGAAAGTTCAGCACATCAACCTACTTTCCTTTTTTTCCGAGCACCCATGTCACAATTCATAGTAAGGATATAAAACGATAATAACATGATGAAGCATTGGGAGGGAGGGAGAGATGGGTTAATAGGAATGCTCACCAACGCGTTTGAATGAAATAAGAGGAGCAAAACAGGAGCGTAGTAAGCAGTAAGTTGGAGCGTGAATTCCACCAGTAGGCCAAACCATTCTTCCGTCACACCCCGAATAATGCACCCCATCTGACAAAGTTCCAGATAAAACATCTCCTGCAATTGAACAGACCACTTTCATTTGCCTACACAGATAACTCTGGAGCTACTAGATTTAGCAACTAACAAATGGAGATAACACTGCAGGCCGTCCTCTATACCTCATACACAATTTTCTTCAGTTGAGAGGTAAAAGAGAGAGAAAATACTGATCCCAAAGAATGAGGTTCTTGCAGTACAAACACGTCAAAACATCCAATTTAATCGGATTTGGACATCAACTTTTGCATTTTTATTGAAAATAATTACGAGTTCTGAAAGGTCATGAGGAAATTACTTTGTAAAGTTACTGTTTTACAGTTAAAAATATTTTTAAAATGTCTGAGAGTGCATAAACAGTTTTACTCCTCAAAAGTAGCAATAATGCTATATAAAATGGGACAGAGAATAAAAGACAATCCAGGTTATAGAGTCATACCACATGGCGTACTTTAGCAACAACCCTTTCCCTTCGCATCAAAGCAGACCTTTCACTCTCCAAACTCAAATAACAAAATGTTGTCCAAATCAAAAGAATCAACTATTTTCCAGAAAAGAATCCAAAGTCAGGAACTTTATTAAAATTTGAAGGTGCGTAATTGAAAGAATCAGTACTTCAAAAATTCAAAATTTAAAGAGAAACATTGCTTATAAGCTGAAAAATATTACTACTGAGCTGAAGTTAAGTACCAATGATGATCCTTAGACAACAAGGGGTGCCGAGATTGTTAATCACGATACAAGCTTGCAACAATGTACGACCAAAGCCGCCGAACGCATCGCCGGCAATGCCAGAATAAGAGGCGGACTTCGAAGCTCTGGTGAACCTCAGCAGCATTTCAATCCCGACTTCTCCGTCAGCATAGCTGCGAGGATGATAACGATAAGACCTGGAATGGCACCAAGCTGCTTGAGTGTAGCCGGAAGTGCCATAATTCCGGCGCCGACAATTGTAGTGGAGAGGTTGAAGACGGCGCCGGAGAAGGAAGCGCCGTCAAATCCGGTCTCGGAGTGGCCGAAATCGACATCCTTTTGCGGCAGAAGAGGAGCGGTTTTAGGGCTCCGACAGTGTTTCCAGTCGGAGAAAGTCATTCTTGTAATTTTGGGAAAATTGCAGGGGTTTTATTGGAATGAGGAATAAAGTAAGGAGTTTTTAGAAATTTATTTCAGCAAGGCGTTACAAAAAATTTACGCGGGAGCTAACCTGGACGCTTTATTTAAAGATTTAACCAATGAAACATTGCCACGTAATCTAGTAGGTCCCAGAAAAGAAATTTCGTTAGCCCTCCGTGGCTTCTTCGCCCCTCATGTGCCAAACTGTCAGCGGTATCACATAGATATAAAAAGAATTTCTTGGAAGTTCCAAAATTAAAAAAATTCAAATCAACAAAGTATTTCCCATTTACGCAGGCTGGAAAGGGCTCATACTTTGTTCAATCTAAATATTTATGCAGTAGATTATGAGGTGTTTTATTAATTTTTAATTAAATAATGATATATTACTTAATATGATTTTTTTAATTATATAAAAATTAATAAAATAAATAAAAAAACCTCAATTATCAATTCAATTTCAATTTAAATTAAAATTAAAAATTTTATAACTTAATATTCTTTTTTCTGTTTTTATATTTTTAAATTTAAGTAATTTATGAATGCAAATATAATATTTTAATTTCATGATTTGAACTTGTGATCTATCGATAATGGGGACATAATTTTGCTATTGCTTCAAGTTTTTCTTTTTTTAAAAAAATAAAGTAAAAAATTACAAAGATAAATTATTTTTTTCTGTTTAAAAGGACAGAAGAGGTGCTGGTTGGCATAGCTAGTAAGGCGACAACAACCAAATTTTATATGGATATTTGAATTTGAATTAAAAATATGAGAGTTTTTGCGTCGATCTATCCCTATTTTAGGCTGGTCTTTAATTTTTACATCTTAAATTAATAATTTTTTTAATTTTTTTAATTTTTTTAATTTTTTTAATTTTTTTATTATTTTTGAAAAAATATAAAAAATTCAGCAAGGCATAACTAACTTAGCCCCCGAGGAAGACATATTAAGTTAATGTTATTTAATTTATGTATCGATAAGTGTAATTTCATGTTATTAAATTTTTATCGTTAGAGCCTTGGCTCCCCGTCTTTCTTAACTTATGTACATTAGGCACAATTTCATGATATTGAACTTGAAATTATGCCCCATAAGAAAGCGAATTTTAATTTATGAAATTTTTATCTCATAAGCTCAATTTTGATTTCATGAACTTATGCTCTTTTGGCACAAGTTCATGTTACTTAACATATACGATGAGGCATAATTTCATGTCATTGAACTTGCGTCTATGGGCGAAGTAGGCACAAGTACAATAACATGAATTTGTATCTATCGAGGGGAACATAATCATGTCACTTAACTTATGCCTACAAACATAAGACATAATCTCGCGAATTTATGCCTTTACAAAACATAACTTTTATGCAAAAACTTATGTCTTGCGAATTTTATTTATGCCTTGTGATTTATCTTTTTTTTGCTTAAGCGCATTTTTGACTATTTTTTAATCATTTAAAGTATCGAAGGACAAAAATTAAAAATCACAAATTTAAAAGGCAAAAATTAAAAATCAATTTAAATATACGTGCGAATGATTTTGTAAAACACCTGGTTCAGTACTCTCCATTTTTATTTTTTAAAAAATTAGAAAAACAAAAAAAAAAACATGTAATTTAATTAAAATTAAAATTTACATAAAAAAATTAAAATATTTCTCTCTTACATAATAAATGAAAAAAGTGTAATATTAAATGAGATCAAAAAATAAATAAAATAATTTAACTAAAATAATATTTTAATTAATATTTTTAAGGACAGACAAAAAATATCATGACAAATGCAAAATAGATCAAAAGAAATATACATATTTTTAATTTTGTTTCAAATAAGTAAAATCTCCCATAGTAAAATGAATCCGAGGAGTAATCTCAAAGATTATCAACGCCAATCATCGGATCTCTTGCCGAGAAACAAGTACAAGCCCCAAAGATAAGTGAGTTTAATAACATATATAATCGAGGATGTTGAAATCTTATCAAAACCTCTTCAATCATAAGCTAATGAACGCATAACATGTGCATCATCAAAGTATACGATAGTTTAATTGAAATTTCTTCAATTTTAATTAGAGAGATTTCGATTTCGAGTCTCAAATAAAAAATTTTTAGTAAAACACTTGGTACCTCCTTGTGATCTATCCACCTGGAAAATCTAAATTAATTGGGCTAGTTATTTTAAAACACCATAAGTTTACATTAAAAAATATGCACCGCATAAGGCAAATTGGTGTGCAAAGCTTTCACTATCTGCGGAATCAAAAAGGAAAGGTCAGACCAAATTATATACCAAGTTTTATCAATTCACTACGTTAAATAAACATGCAAAAAGAACATGATTTTTAATTAAAAATCTAAAAATTCAAAAGACGTTGCATACCTCCTTTTTAATTCAAAAGAATCCCCAGTATAATCACACTTTTGGATAGAACTAGAATTACCAGGCATGCAATTTATAATACACCACTAGTGTAGTATGTTCCTACAGTAATGCTTGTACATTACAGATGACATGTACCAAACATATCCAAAGTAACCAGTTGTCCAAGTTATTCGATTTTCGATTTCAGATAGTTATAAAACATTGACTATAGGAAATTATTTCAGTTTGAATACATTTGCACTATAATTCACATCAGTGATGATTAAACGACTGTTGTATTTGATCGATAAATACTGGTTTAGGAGACTTATGATTTTCTCCTTAACATAAATGGATTTGTAGCAAACCGTATCACCAATGTCGAGAATCGTCACATGATTCCACAGCCTAAAAATACTCTCAAATGGATGCAGAGAATTTTGCTCTATTATAATGTGGAAAATCCTTAGTCCTTCTAATACTCATAATGATGTATTTACACATTATAATCTAAGATTTAGAAGCACCCTTGTGGGTGGACCCGACCCAATAGCTATTTCCAGAAGACTCTTTACGAAAAAGTTTTAAGTCTTTTCATTTTTTCACTAAAACAGAAGAGCTTTTCTATTTTGGTGTTTGGTAGGAAAAAGAGTTTTCCACACACAAAAAAGGAAAAAAAGAAGGAAGAAATAAAAGAAAGAAAGGAAGGATACAAATCAATCATTCAAAAATTTTAAAGCAAATGCCACCTAGTTTTCAACATGTCAACAATCAAGTTAGATCTCTTGTTTCTCCAAGGATATAATTGTAAATCTGATTCTACTTACTATATTTTGTACAGATTTCAAGAAAAGATATGAGGATTTGGGGATGAAGAGATTTTTATCGTCCCTAATGTTTCACCCACAAAAATTGCACAGAATGGTTCCGAGGATTGATAGGATAGATAGATCATAGCAGTAGCACTGCTATGAGACATTGATTATGCCTAAAAACACACGAAGCAACTAACAAGTGCTTCCTTTTAGAGGTTTTTTCGTGGCAATATATACAGGCGAGTTAAGTTACTCTGAAACAAGAACAGCTTTGAACTTACTGATTGATCAACACCTATTGAACTTGACCAGCAGCATCCATGTCACTGTGCACGCTTCCTCTTGGACTTCCGCTTCAAGTTGACCTCCTTAGGGTCTTGTGACAAGCCACCCGATTTGACACCAACAGCAGAACTCCACAGCGCCCTTTCAACATCTGATGGAGTAAAACAGTCTCCTTTTGCTGATAACTCCTATTAATCAATTGCCAAAGGAACATTCAGTGATACAGGTCATCCAATCAGAGGCAGCAATAAACAATGTACCATGAGTTCAGTATAAAAGTTCAAACTTCAAACGACTTACGAACACTACAAAGGTTTTTCTTTGATTCACGGAAAAGCTACTGTGTTGCCTAAAAGAGCATGTGTTTAGGCTTCCTCTCAAAATATACAAACTCTAAATCCTTCCTAAGATATATGGCTTAGATAAATTAGAGTCAGATCTTAATTATACATGTTTTTACTTCAAAATATTATTGACATTCAAACTTGTGGAATCAGTAGCATATGAAAATCAATTCAACATCAGAAAACCATAAATTTACTTCAGGTCATCACATAAATATTGCCTTCTTTTTCTTTCTTCACCATCTCATCAGGTCCTTGACACAATTATTATCTGAAATTGCCAAAAGAATCATATTTTTGTCTCTATCAAGGCCAAACCTATAATAACAATGATAGTTCCGCCTCCCCAACCCACCAACTCTCCAGCGTTCTTCATCAAAGAGAAGGATGTATGAGGCACAGCTTCACAAGAGCCACGAGAGCATATTTCTAGGAGTAGGGGGAGCATAACATTCTTGTCTTCGTGGTGAAAGAACAGCAGAGGAACTCGGCTTCATCTGAACATTGCATGGCGTAAAACAAAGTGTACCTGAGAGCACCATAATTAGTTTTCTTTCCTCAGGGATGTGGTCTTGAGTGAATTTAAGGAACAGCGCACAAACTGAGTGATGAGATACATGTGCATTGTGAAGGCAGAAAACCACATATTAAATGATGTACAAGTATGAAAACAGGACAATGATGGGATGGTATCTGTTGGGAATTCTTCAAAGATTAAGGGCCCGTTTGGCCATGCGAGATGAAATCATGATTTGGAATCAAGATATGAAATCATATGAAATGAAGTTTAAAGTTTTGTTTGGACATGCAATTTGGGATTTTTAGGTTGTATTTTTTCTCATGAACATAGAACCCCATAAGTTGTAAAAACTATTCAAATACGCCCAACTTCTTATACAATCTTATCAAATAAGTAAAGTTCATAATAAAATACTGTAATATACTATCACAAAGCATTCTAAAAAATACAAATTAAGAATCGAAATTTAGTTCAATAAAAAGTAAAATTATTGGTAAAAAAGGTCGGTGAGTAAATGGTAAAGGTAGGTGAGAATAAATGGTTGGCAAACTATTTATGTCCAATATAATAGTTGGCAAAGGTTATTTACATTTATTAAATAAATGATTGATAAATATAGTTGATATATATAAAATAGTGAACTTTTTTTTTTTACAAAATATAAACTTGTGGCTTAAATTTTGCATTTGTAAAATCTCATCTCATGATTTAAAATTTTAATTTAATTGGGTATTTTAATTTAACTTAATTTAATATTTCATCTCATGATTTGAAATTATGAGATGAAATGCATGTCCAATGGCCCGATTTCATCCTCATAATTTCAAATGCGTATTTTAATAATCGCATGTCAAAATCCAAACCTACTAAGTCTTGAAGAATAAGGTGATGTGAATTGGAAATGGAAATAAATTGGAGAAAATGAAATTGCAAAAGTTCCTTTAAATTCCTTTGTAAAGGGAACTTTGTCCACGATAGTAAGAGGGGAAAGGGATTTCCTTATGCTATATTGAAAAGCATATCTTCTAGCTATTAAAGTTGAGAAGAAAGTCTCCCCTAACGGTAATTTCTGAACAGATACTTGAGCAGGCATGTACAGCATTTAATACCCAATCGCTGGCTATATATTTCGAGGGTTTGGCCTCGAGATGTTTTTAACACAACTACTTGAAGAAAACATCTCTCAAACAACGAAAAAATATTTTTCTCTCCTCTTTTGCATTCACTACATAAGTTTTCAAAAAAAAAAAGCGGCGTCGAGTGTGATTTGCTCATTCTATGAGTTGATTTGAGTTATGTTATTTGCATTGCGCTAATGAGAAAGCGGTCTTTCGTTCTATCACAGGAGGAAGTAATCCAACCTTGGCAGGTGAGGGGTTATATTTCCTTAAGGACACACAAGAAACTTGTGCGCCAGATAATCTTTTCTACTTCGTCTATATTTTTGGTTTCAATATTGTTTTGTTCTTTCATTAGAAAAAACATATATTAGAGTTTATTGAACTGATCGACCACAAATACCAACTGTATCCATGCATAATGCATTATTGTAATAGCTAATCAAACTAACTTCTGAAACTAGGAAGAGAAAGCATCTTTGTTCAATCAAACTTTTAGGTGGAAACTAGAAGCAAAATAGTTTACAATAGTTTCCTGCTTTATAATAGAGATATTAGAGGAATATTGTGTGGTTTGCAATCAGGCAATCATTTAGATGACAAAAGATATATTGCATCAGTGCATATTCGGAATGGATCCTACCTGCTGTAATCTATGTTCTATATTAAATGGAAATTTAAGCCCTTTGTCACATATTGAATGGGTAAACTGGTGGTTTGCAGTTTGAGCAATTTGATGATCTCATTCTCAAAAATAGGCTAACCACACCCGGGTAAACATCATCACCAATAAATATGGAGAAAAAGTCTAGCTAACCTTTGCTTTTGCCTGCAATTTGTCCACTAAAACTAGATACTGTTTCAAAGTATAGTCTTTTGAGTTACCGGTGCAGCAACCATTACTATCAAACAGCATTTTCACATAAATCAAACATTTTAGTACACTTCAATTATCAAAATATTGCAGCGAATTAAATAGAGTTTTCCAAATTTACTTCATCTGACATGAACGGTGCAACATCCGGCGCATAAGCAGCCAGAACAGCAGAGGCAGTGGCTGGACCAACGCCTTTCAAGACAGTGAGCTCCGAAATAGCTTTCTTGATATCAGGTAAAGACTGGAATGCCTTCTCTGATGCAGATCTCACAGCAGCGTCATCCAATGATGATACAAAAATCCAACAGCCTAGGCCTGAATGACGAGTATTATATGTTACTTGGTTTTCGTAGCCTTACGTACTGCGTCTAATAGAACATAATTATGTAGGTAATTCTTCAAAAGACATTAAATTAACAACAAAAGAGTTGCACAAACCAGAATACTTAAGTGCATATACCGTAGCAATTATCAAAAGTAAATACATGTATTTTGACATTTGCTAGATGAAGAGAAGTAAAAACCTCCATTTTGCCTCTCGTAAGCTTCATTGCATGAGCTTGGTGGATTCGGGAGTTGTGATGCCAACTAGGGTTTCGTTGACGGAGAACGGCGGGAAGTTCATTCCGGTAGGAACATCGAGGAGACTTGAGGATTTGGGCTTGTTCAGTGACTCGATTCGGGCTTCGTAAGCAGATAGGGCCTCCTTCCACTGTTCCAAGTCGGAGCATTTGAAGTCCATCGCCAGCAAATAGAGTTTGGAGCTCAAAGAGGAACTATGGCGCCATTTCCTATAAATGTGAAAATTTCTGTGGCCTTGCCTGGTTTTTGAAAATACAAGAGAATCCACTAGGTTTAAGAATTTGCTTTTCTAACCACAGGTTTAATTTAATTGATTTAGTGATTGAATGCAAATTTTCCTCGAAGAAAGTCTGCTAAACTTATTTGAGTTGAAAGCTAGCACGTAAATATGATAAGAAATTTTGATTAATGTTTTAATGTTCATATTTATTTTACTTAGTATAAAAATATTTTAAAATTCAAAAATTAAAAATATTTTTAACTTTAAATTTTAAATTTAAAAATTAAAAAATTTTGGGGTTTTTTTTTTTTTATGAATTTTGAGTTTTTTTAATTTTTTATTGGTTTTTTATTTTTAAAATTGAATGATTATTTAATTCATGCTTAACTACTTATTTAAGTTTAAGTTATCTTTTAATTTCTAGTTATAACTAGAAATCAATAAAAAATTAAAAAAACTTAAAAATATTTTTATTTATTTTATATAAAATTTTATTTATATTAATTATAAATTTTAATTAATTATAATTTATAATTTCAATTTCAACCAAATCAAGCTTGCATTTGTCTTAGTTAATTTTATAATTTAACATTTTTTAATATTATAATTTATAATTATATAAAATATATACAACAAAAATAAAATGTGTAAATACAATATATTGTTAATAAATAACGCGATGTACTTTAAATAACGGGTCAATAAACATTCAATAAAGTGCGTGATGGATATACCTCGTTAAAAAATGCAATACATAACATAATAACTTAGAAAATTACAATAATTTAGTGATACGGAAGGCCTCAAATCGCAGGACCGTCACGTTTTTGGAGAAAGAAGTGCTACATGATATAACAACTACATATATTATGCACAACATGATAATCGAGGATGAGCATGATCTTAATGCACCAATTCAAGATACTTGAGGATGGTCCAAGTCCAACGGTAGAAATGGTAGAGCATCGAAATTATGAACTTGAACAATTTTGTAGAGCATAAAAAAATTAAGGATAAAAAGGCTCATTTTGAACTGTAATGCATTAATAGAGCATTTATTTGGAGCAACTTAGTAATCTTGAAAGTTGAATGTTTATTTGAGAAATTAAAATAAATATTATGTAATATTTATTTAATTGTATTTCATCAATGTTTTCACTTTTATTTGAATTTTTCATTAATATGTATAATATATGTTCTTTACTTGTATTTTATATTATGTAAAAATATAGGACATAAAATAATTTTATATTAAATGATTATATAAGAAAAAAATATGAATTATATAGGGTGATTATCTAGAAAAAGAAAAGCAATAATTTATTTTATGGATTAAGAAAATTAATAAATTGAATAAAAATAATAATATAATATTAAAGAGAGAAGAATAAAGAAGAATAATTGTTTTTGGAGTAAAAATAGAGTAGTGAGTTGGAGTTAGTTTTCTTCAACTCTATTTTGACTCTAAAATTTAAAGTTTAGAGTCAAAAATAAAGGTGTGTAGGTTGAGATGTCATAAACGTTTTCCTTTCGATTAACGTATTTAATAAAAGTTGATATTATTCTTAGGGTTATTTTGTAAAATGCTTACGCGTATTTTAAAACTAATAATACCATGATTTAGGTAAGAGAGATTGTGAATAAATCTTTAGGCGTCCCAAAAAAAGATACAAGGTGCTTGTAAAATAAGTGAAGTAGTTGGTGGGAAGATTACAATAGTATATCTCAGAAATAGCAAATGATTTATATGATATTATAAATAGCTGGTCACGGAGGAACTCTTTTATTTTTGTAGAAAATTTGGTTAGGTCAACATCGACAAAGTTTATATAAAAATAAGTTGAAAAATAACTATGGCGGCCTTTAAATTGGGAAAAAAAGAGGGTTAGATAAGCTTTTTTGTATATTCGAGATAGATAAATAATTTCAATCAGTAAATTTAATATGTTTAGCGATTGAGGTGACGGGTTTAGACTCTATCACATATTGCCAAGATTCAAACTCTTTCATAATATCAGCTACTCAGGTCATTCCTTACTATTTAATCCTGTTCATCATTATGGCATCTTTTTCCTCAATCAAATCTCTTCCTCCTTGTTTGCCTTTGAATACAAACGAGTTCAAGATTTGTAAAGATTAGATCAATTTCTCCTTCTCTATGCAAAGGAAATTCTTTGAAGGCAAACACTGTCGGAGCCCATATTTACGGACAAGACAAATCACACGGCCCGACTCTATCACGAGGACCCAATATACTATAAAGCAATAGTTTCATTAACCAGACTTTCACTATGCATTTTGGGCTAAAGCCCATTCTTATTACTTTTGTACGTATATCTTATTTGATATTTGTGTGAAGGTGGGGAGCTGCGTATCGGTCGATTTGATTTGATTTTAGGGAGTTCATCGATTTATTGCCATTTATTTGTATGTAAACATGTTATATCATTAAGATATCGGTTAATCGGTTATTGGTTAATTGGTTGTGGACCCTTGCTCAGTTCGATTATCTAGGTTGCCGTTAAGGTCTCACACGAAAAATTCGATAAGTGGCATCTGTTTATGAGTAGAAAAAAGTTGATGAAATAGAAAGATCATATGGTAACTGACTAAGAATAATCAGCTTTAATTTAAATTTGATAACTTACTCATTCAACATCAGTGGGCCAAGCACAATTAAATACTTGCTTTCTAACAATCACTTTATATATTGAAAGCTTAAATTATAATTTAAAAGGTATTAAATTATGTTTCGCGTAAAAATGACCAAACCATTAGCGGAATTTAGTTATTGATAATTTGAGACGGTAAATCAATGATCAAATAATTAAATTAATATATCCGAATCATTAATCCAAAAAATGGTAGAAAACAAAAAGTAATTAGAAGGAGAATTTTTATGGTTTGGTAATAAAATGGTAGTATTACATAATGGAATCAGAATGAAATTAAAGCAAATTTTGTTGGATTGTAAATTAAAGAAAAGAAAATATGAAAAAAGAAAACTGGAAATCAATTTTGTAACAAGACAAAGCAGGAGGCCACACGTACCTTAGAAAACCTACTTGATCTACGTGTGAAGATACAAGACTGAAGATGTTTAATGGTCCCAATAGGATCTTGTGGTCACAACAAAATTAAAAATACTACTAGTAATTCTAATTCAGTGATTTTCAGAAATTTCTGGATGCGACGATTATAAAATTTCGTCAAATTCGAAATTTAAAATTTAAAAATATTTTTATAGTATTTAGAAAAGTTAAAATTGTTGATTGTGTTTTTGAATTTTTTAAATAAATAAAGTTATTTAATACATATTTAATATTTTTTTATTTTAAAATAAATTGTGTTTTTAATTTAGGTATCTGCTCTTGAAATTACGTCTTCTTAAGAAGTAAAATGTATTTTTACTAACTTACATAATAAATACCTTTAAAAAATAAATAAAGAACTTTTCTAAATAATCATTGTTATTTTTTAAAATTAAACAAATAAAAATATTTTTAATTAATTATAAAATATCACTGATTTTAAAAAATAAAATACAATAAAAAACTTTAAAATACTATCTATTTTGAAGCAGAAAGTAAATTTATTTAGCATGATTGCATGATCTAAATAAAAACGATTGGATTAAAAATTTGAACTCTTAAGCAGCTAATAATCTAGCGCCGTCTGTGGCGGCATGGAACTCGTGATCTAAATAAGTGGCTGGCTGTGTGCTTGAATAGTGTAGTGTTGTATACTTTATATCCACAGGAAGAAGAATGCAGTAGCTGATTTAGTCAGTCTCTATTCTCTTGCCATACCAGTGACCAACAACATATATACTAAACAAATAAAGTGTATCTTTCTTCAAATTAATATATACACAATACTAGTGAGTTCATAATTAAATATGTATATATATATGTAATAATTTTATAGTATATATTTAAATTTATGCAAAAATTATTAAATTCTTATGAGATTAGCAGCTTATTTTCTATATCTGCATTACCCAGATTCATCAGAGAGCTTAATTAGCAGCAGCCTGCATGCACGGCCGGCATGTAAGCTTCTCATTGACACATAGCTGCAAACGTTTGTCCATAGTTCCATATATTTGGCCGTAATTATGTCCTTTGGATACCCAACTTTGGCCTCATAATAATAAGCTTAAAAAATTATTGATATTATTATTGTGCCCCTTAGAACCTTTGAATTAATCCTTACGTAAAACATGTATCCACGTACAGCTAAGTATCCTTTATTTTAATTATTTAATTTTTAATTAAAAAAACAAAAAAAACATGTAATTTAATTAAAATTAAAATATTATTATTTAAATTAAATATATCAAAATATTCTTTAATTTTATGTTGTTCAAATCAGCACAAATAAACAATACTTTCTCTCTCTCTGTTATTTTAATTATTAGGATAAAGATTTAGACACTCGATGAAAGAAAAATTAAAGGATGAAGCATTTGACTAATATAACCCCTTGAATTTTTTGAAAACGCCACAAGTAATAATTCTTTTCACATTTTAGGAATGACTTTAAAGTACTAAGAATAATATTGAAAAAAAATATGATCAATTATCTCTTAAATTTTGAAACTTTTGAAACAACTATTTTTAATATATCTAGCAATTAAAGAAGTGGTCAAATAAAGTAGTGAGGACTAATTAGTTGGACATCACTTTTATTTTGATCACGAGTGTGCTTTAATTAACTTTATCAATTTTTGAAAGGAGAAGCATGTTTGATGGCGCATTCCATGCAAGTGGATTTTCGAAAGTTAAATAAACCTTGTTTTCATAAATCCTTGATTTCCTAACTTTTCCATTTTGACTTAAGATGATCAATTCACCATCTACTTCTCTTGTGATTAAATTAATTAGTCCCTCAGTTGCATATTATTAAATGTTGCTTTTCTATTTTATTTTAATTGTTAGAATAATATTTTATGCTATTTAAAAAATTAATTAGGAGTATAATTTGATTTATATATATTCTTCCACTAATTCTTTATAATTTTTATGTATTTATGTGTATTTTAATTCTAATAATTAAAGTTAAGGGCAAAGTTAAAAACAAATAATTCTATTTGATTCTTTAAATTGATAAGTATTTTTGAAATTATTATTTCATTATATATGGTAACTAAAAAGAATGGAGGGAGTACCCTTATCTTTTAATTTTGATTCGACATAAGTGATGTTTTACATATTCCATTTATCTTATATTATTTGTCCAAATTACTAAAAATATATTTGTTCAAAATTATTTATCAATTTACAAAATCAAAATAAAATTAATTAATTTTTCCTGTTTTGTTGTTAAAATTAATTTTTTTTTAAAAGTATAAATAATGTTAATTTCAAAAAGAAAATCACGATTGTTAATCTTTGTATTGATGGATAACTAAGACACATCAATTGTGTATTCAAAAGAGTTAAAAGGGTAAATTAGTAAAAGTGTGCTTCTTTTTTATAAGTTTCTTATAGAACTTGCAAAGGGTAATAGACAAGTTTATGGAACAGGGAGGGGGTAATCAAGCGTGTTAAATATTCTATTTCAAATCTATCCCTATTTAGATAAGTGAATTTTTCACATGTAACAAAAGAAACTATATATTCTCTCTTATTTCTTCTGTTCATTTTACTTAGTAATATAGTAAATTAAATTTTCATATTTATTTGTTTAATTTTAAAAAATTTTATAACTTAATATTCTTTTTTCTGTTTTTATATTTAATTCTTAGCATTAACTACTTATTTCAAATTATCTCTCAAGTCTATTGAAAATCAAATGCATAAATTAATTAATATGAATATCATGATACATTTTCACTTTATTTATTTTGATGAACAAGTAAAATAAGCGAAGAAATATGACTTTGCTTAATTGCTTTATAGAAACAAATAAATATATATATTTTAAAGATATACTTGAATTAAAAATACCATTTAATATAAATCGAAGGAGTATTTCTTAACAATTTTTGAGAACTTCTAAATTTTAGGGAGTGTGTGTTTGGTAAAAAAAAAATGTCCGAAAGAAAAGGAAGGCACCATATGCTGTGATTTATGACAAATTATGGAATAATCAATTTCCTCCAAAGTATGTTATTAATTTTCGGAGAAAAAAAATATATGAGATATTTGTTTATTGACATTTAAAAAAATATGAGATATTTGTTATTGACATTTAATGCAAGATCTGTTTGCTGTACATAATTGGTGTGGAAGTTAGGTAGATTTGATTTTCAGCTCTTTATATTTCTCAATAATAAATATAAGGACTGCTCCCACAATTAAAGAAAAAAATATATAATTGATGTTTGGTCTCTAAAAGTTGGTTCAAAATAGTTGGATGTTTCATAAAAAAATTAGGATGATATTTAATTAATTATTTTAGAATTTTCTCTTGATACCTCTAATTTAATATATAAAGTTTAGTGATGATATGTCAACAAAAGAAAAATTATTAATTTAAGAGGATATGTCAGTTTCTTTATCCATTGGTCAAACCTAAAATATTAAGAAAGCTCAGTTTAATTTGAAAATAAATTATTCTGAATAAATTATTTGGCGATTGATTATTTTGAGATTGTTATTCCGGTCTCAATATGAGGATTAAAATTTATTATAATCTCAAATAAGTTACTGCAATTTATGTCAAACGTAAAAATAAAGCTCGTTAAATTAATTTTTCAAACTATTTATTTCTTATCACGATGCCAAGCGATACATAGTATGTTGGGCTAATGAGAGTAATTATTAAGTATATTCAAAATGTACTGATCAAATTAACTAAAATTTGCATCACACAGAATAATTTCGAGTTGGCTTATTTTGGCTTGGAAATAATTTAAAAAGGAACGGATCCACCATCTCACCATTATCATCAATGGGTTTTGGGAACTTCAATTGCTAAAGTGCCAAATTTTTTATGATGAATTTTGATTTGGTCAAAAAAGAAGATGAAAGCACAACCTTACAAAAATTTTGGATTGGATGATTAATTAGTGACGGAATAATGTTTCATTTTAGTTGGATTTAACCTGAAAAGATGGTGAAGTACAGAAAAGTCATTAAGATTTGCCGGAATTTTCGCTATGGTGTATATAAAATCGTTTTTTTCATATAAATTTAATATTTTGTTTATGTATTATTTTACAGAATTTAATCTAATCTAACTTTAATTGGTACACTTAGTGAAAATATAAATTATTTACCTAAAGATATAAATATCAATTTCTACTTGATGTTTTCTTTTCCTTTTCTTTAAAGTGCATACATTTTTTAAAAATTCTAAATTAAACTTAACAACAAATAAAAAATTACACTCTATATATAAAATTAATAATATAATTATATATATATATATATATACACCCTTATGATTTGGAAAATTACTTCCTCAATCCCTTTTATCTGTCATTTTTAACTGAAATATTTGGTCCAAAATTTTTCTTCAAAAATTTGAGAAAACATTAATTATTTTTTAAACTATTATCTTTAATATTCTTGAATGACATCACATGACCTTTATCAACAATAGTTAGAAGTTATAACCAAATCCAAATCACACCTTAATAGTTATTAAATTAAGTAGCGTATTAATTCAAGCCTAATTCCAATTAGGCAAACACCACCTCTATAGTAAACAAAAAATAAAAAAATTAAATTAGAGGGTTCTTTTCTGCTGAATTACGTAATAATTAGGTGACAATAATAGGAGACTAAAGATGAAGATCAAATGTGAACACTCTTGAATTGTTGTAATGGCGTGAAGTATCAGGAACAAGACAAATAGATTCGGGCCACGCGTGCCTAAATTGGATTTATCCGACTCCTAATGAATTTTTCTTTCAACAAATCTCCATATTGAATCACTGTTTACTTGTAAAATTATACGGAATATATTATTGATAATTAAAAAAATTAAATATAGTTTTGATAGCATAATGTGAAAGAATTGAATCAATATTATTATTAGTTTGATTTTTATTTGGTATTTATTATTTATTTAAAACTCAATTAATTTAGATTCATATTAAAAGTTTTATTTCAAAATGCAAATATTTTTATCAAGGCAACTTCATAATCAATCTTAGTACTCGAATCCAAGATCTCTTATTAAAAATGAAAAAATACTCACCACTTCATCATAAATTTCTTGTGATATTATATTGAATCCACTATTAATGGACTCATCTTAACCTATGTGTCTTAAATTTTATTTTTCTATATATGATAATCAATTACAATTTATAAAGCTAGCGAGACTTATTTAATTTAAAACTCTTACCATTTTTCTTTTTTTCCTTAGTCTTTTGCCCCATATTTTTTAAAAGTTAGATTAAGCTGATGATATACTAAAATATTTTTATTTCGGAAACTCAGTGAAATATATTTTACTTATTTTAATTTAAGACCACAAGATTTTAAAAATTCTCAAATTTTAAAACCCAAAAAAAATAAAAATATTTTTAAAAAAAAATTGACGTCATGCCTCGCCACAAAGTTTTCAAATATATTTTGGTGCACTAACTTTCAAATTGTTTTGCCCCTCAAAATAATTGATGAAACAATTAAAAAAAAATTGGGTAGCAGTTCGCTCGGAGACCCGAGCGAACTACACTATCTTTTTCTTTGTTTGACGGTGTTAACAGAGGGGAGATGCTGACTACCTGTTTTTATTTGTATTTTTAAGACTTGATCTTTTAATATATAATGTAAATTAATAAGCCTTTTGATATAATATAAAATAATATACACTTTAGTGTCGGACTCGCTTTATAAGTCTTGAAATGTTGTTTGTGAATTCTTCCTTGAAATAGGTAGAGGAAGAAAATCCACGTTACGGACATGGAGACCACAACTTTGAAATTTGGTTTGTTGTATTTGGATTTTTACTACGATCTACTGTTTTTATATTTTTGATTTTTTGCACTATTTTATTATAATTATTGTTTTAAAATTTATAATTTTTGCATAATTTTCCTTTCTTTATTTATTTTTAATATATTTTTCTTAGAGTGAAATTTATTAAAATAATATTTAATTCTATCTTCAAGTAAGGACAAAATTTGTATCTACTCTATTCTTTTTAAATTAAATAACATGAATTATGTGAGTATGTTTTTATTATTATTTATAAGCTAGATAATTTTGCATAAAATTCCTTACCTTTTTAGTGATATTTTTTATGAGGTGTAATTACTTTTCAGCTTAAAAATAAGGGTGTCCTTTTATCTCATTACATGGCCGTTAAGAAGAATAATAAATACAAGATATGATTTTTTAAGTTAATACTATTTATTAGATATTTTTCGTAAATTGAGAAATATTAAGAAGAAATAATTTTTTAATATAAATGTATAGTTTCAAACAATTACTATTTTTATTTTGAATTTCTAAAAGAATACTAAGAGTGATGAAACAAATTCAAAATGGCCAAGGATGAAATCGCAGAACAGATAAGCCGAAATTAAAATAATTTAGAAAAAAATAATGAATGAAATAAAGCCGTCAAATATCATCTGAAGTAAAAATACCACGATAAATTTTTTTAAAATATAATAAATAATATCAAAAATCTACTACTAGAATTTGCTAAACAAAACTCCCTCTCAATTAACCTACTACCGTGATTTAAATAAAATAATATTTTATTATCCCGCGCCAAATATCGTAGGTCCTTCAGTTGACAGCGCACCCTATATATAATCGTATTAAATGTGCGAGCCCATTTATAAAATAAAAAATATTATATTAATACCAGTACTGATAACAAAAATTACATCACATAAATAATTCAGATTTTATACTAACACTAGTACTTATAATAATGAGTAAATATTTTATAAAGATAACTTGGCTACTAGAAATTACTTACTAGGTAAGCCATTTCAATTTTGCTGTGTACGAATAAAACCACTCAATTTAATATTTTTAAATAAAAAAACAAAACAACTTTACTTATAAATGTTAAAATTCAGCTTTGAGTCAATTAATTCAATTATAAATTTAAATTAATAATTTTTAAAAATATTTTTAAAATAAGAATTATTAAAAATACAAATAAATATTTTTGAAACAGAAAAATATCATGAATCTTAAAACTAAATTTATCAACTGTTTTAGTATGGCTCCAGTAGCAGTGCTACAGGATAGTTAGATTACTGGTCAAAGTGGGTCTAAGATACCAATTTTCTCTGGCATTTCATGCAAAAGACTAACTAATTTGCATTCACAGTCAAAACAAATTTTCAAATATAATAATTTGCATTTCACGTGGCTAATGGTTGGTGAGACTTTGGATTTCAGCTACTAATAGCCCCACTTCCCCTACCAAAAAACTACAACCACTAGTATTTGCTTCCTCTGCTCCATATACGTTTTATCTTTTATTATTAAATTTTATTTTTTATTTAGAAATCATATTAAATTGTAACTATTAATTTTTACTTTTTGAAAATGATAATTTTAATATTTTTATATAATACGAATTGGAAAGAGTAATTATAATGATCAATTCCCACTAATATTAGAAAGAAAAGCCACTCCCACAAGTAAGAAGAAAATGATACTTAATTTGCTAAAACGCCGAATTTTTAACGAATTTGCTTTGGTAAAAGAGAAGAGGGAACTCAAATCGAACAGAAATGATTATGATGATTGTAGACTTTTTATCATATGCGGGTTTAACTAATTAAGAGGGAAAATAACAGTAGAAACTAAACAAAAGAAAAGTCAGTAACAATAATGGCATGTTAAAATCCAGAAAAATAAAATAATAATACTAATACTAATAAATAAATCAGACAACACATAATTATTTATTAATCTTCTATCTAAATTTTCGATTTCTATATCTTCATATTCCATACTTTTTTATTTAAGAATCCTAGAACAAGTACAAGAGTCTAGGGAAATAACGCTAAACAAAAACAATGTTTGGCTAATAAAACCAATTGCAGCAAGCTCCAATGTTTAAACATGTCACTTAATTAATTCTTTATTACCGTAATATATTGATATAATTTACATTATTATAAAATTAATAAAAAAATAAAATATGCACAAACTTTATCATTTATCTTGTATAATGAAGAGATTTTATTTCATGACAAATTTGAAGGAAAAACAAATACATAATTTTTGTTTTTTTAGAACATCAAATAATTTAAAACAATTCACTTTACTAAAACGACAAACCAAAAGAAAAATAGTAACAAAAGACTAAATTAATAGTTGAATAACTTGTGGAAAAAATAATTCATTCACAATAAAAAGAGCCCATATTACTCTCTGAACCCAAAATTCTAAAAAAAAAAAGGTATACTTATATATATAATTCCGATATGGCTAAAACTTTTGTAGTTTGATAAAAGCCAAATAACAAAAAAAAAAAAAAAAAACTAAAAGAAGTTAACAAAATAAAAAAACTAAAAAAAATAAAAATATTTTTAATTAAAATTTCTTAAATCACTCGTCTCAAATACGTCTGAAACGATTATCGGACAAGTCCATCCTTTTCACAATAATTTATCCTCTAACCACATGATGAATACCAAACAAATATAGTTAGCACCAAATCCAAATCACACCTTAATTGGTTAATTAAATAATTATATCTTTAAGTATATTTCAAGCCCTAACCCTCAATTAGGCCAACTCTACTCTTGAGTCAACAAAAACTAAATAAAAATAAACCAGCAACAACACCACTCACCCATTACTATAGCAAAACCAGCAACTCTTTTTCTTCTTTTTTTTCCCCAAATAGAAAAAGCTAACAGAAGTGATTTTCCTGGATCCAACCAGCGATTGAGCATAAAATTTAATAGAAAAAAATGATGACTTAAAAATTTTATTTTTAAAAATTAGAATTAAATTATTTTAAATAAAAAATATAATATTTTCTTAAAATAAAATTTTACAAATTTATCTGACTAATTATAAAACTTCACTGTTATAAAATAAGAAGAGCATATATATACACACACACATAGTGTATAGTGTAGCCTATAAAATAAAGGGGGTTGGTTAATGTAAATCATGAAAGTATGTGTTGTGTCCAAAATCTCTCTCCGTCTCGCCAGCGAAGCATTCTCAAATACAGCCTAACATTTGTTACGTTTTATCGTCTATTTTCTTTCTGTTTTTTATATAGAGAGATTCCTTTTTGTTAGAAAACTAGAGAGCCAACGTCGCCATTTCCTCATTCTCCATCCTTAGGAATTTCCCATCCTTTTTCTGCATTGTCGCCGACGACAATGGTGGATTTGGGTCTCTCCGGATCTGTTCTTGCCGTGGTGCTGGGGTTTCGTTGCAGTTTCTGGTTTTCATTCCAGAGGGAGAGAGAAATGGTGGCGGCAGCAAAGGTAAAACTGATGACCCTGCCACCACCACCACCACAACTACGGTGTATGATGGAGAATCCAGAACAAAGGATGGAAACGACGACGCTGACATCATCATCGTTGGTGCAGGTGTTGCCGGTGCCGCTCTCGCGCTTACTCTTGGCAAGGTTTTGTTTCTTCTTTTCAACCTTTTTTAAAACATTAGTCAACTTTGGTCCTTTAACTATTTTTATGTACATATGTGAGCAACCCGTATTGTGGTGGATTGACGTCAAACTATGATAAATATTAGTTAACCCAAGATTCATTGAGGTGACCCGACTAACTTGTGGTTGGGGAGTGATTAAGATTGATTTATATACGTATCTGAAGGCATAGTTGATGTAATTATTTATAAAGGCATGACCTTGAATATTAATTTGATGAAATCAGAGAAATGAGAGATGAAAGCATTTGATGTGAAGGAAAAACAAATTTCACCCTACAAGTTCTTTTCCTATATATGAAAAGAAATTAAAGGATGGATTATAACTTATAATAACAAGATCGTTTTGCAAGCTGGTGGTGACTGCAAATAATTGTAGTGTAATTCTTTGTTGACAATTCTCTATCAAAGATTGCTATGAAATCATAGGCTAAATTTGGGAAGGAGGGGAAAAAGCGGATCTTTTCGCAGACTTGCCATCTGCATTTTGTGGTTCATGGAGGAAGGGCATCAATTACCATGAAATGAAAATTGAAAGAGATTTGACAGAGCCTGATCGAATTGTTGGAGAACTATTACAACCGGGTGGCTATCTCAAATTGCAGGAGTTGGGATTGGAAGGTGAAGTTTCAAATAATGTGACCTGCTTCAGTTCTGGTTAATTTACTCTCTTGAAGGGAAAAAAAAGGAGTCATCTTAGATTTTTAGCTTCTTTCTGTAGCTTTTCCTGAATTTCTCATATTTGTATTTTGGTCTACTGCAGATTGTGTGGAGAAAATTGATGCTCAACGAGTGTTTGGGTATGCACTTTTCAAGGATGGGAAGAGCACACGTCTTTCTTATCCCCTGGAGAAATTTCACTCTGATGTTGCTGGAAGGAGCTTTCACAATGGGCGTTTCATTCAAAGAATGCGAGAGAAAGCTGCATCTCTTCCCAAGTAGTCCTTCTTACCATTTTTCTTTTTTCCTTTGGCAGATCTAGTTCTCTCTCTCTTATTTTCCAGTGATCTCTCTAGCTTGAGTCATTCTCAATATGTTATAAAGTATTTGAACTTCAAATAATTTCCTATTTGAACTTATAGAGAGGATTCATATTGCCGTACTTACTAGTTTGGGTGGAGGCTTGGTTGATTGATTGAAATAGTTTCCTGTTGAAGTATCTCTGGTTTTATTGATTAAATGCACGTTGGCTTTGATCTTAACAGTGTCAAACTAGAGCAAGGCACTGTTACGTCTCTGCTTGAAGAAAACGGGACCATTAAAGGTGTTCAGTACAAAACTAAATCTGGTGAAGAGTTGAAAGCGTATGCACCATTAACCGTAGTATGTGATGGTTGTTTCTCAAATCTGCGACGTACTCTTTGTGACCCAAAGGTAAGGCATATCTTCTCTTGGTTTTGTTTAAGAAAAGAGGATGGCACTGGGTGATTAATTGTTTAAAAAACTCATTTGTGAAATCTTTTGCTTTTACTTGTTGTATGAATAAGAATTAGTGTGCCCAAGTTTGTCTGAATGAACAAATTTCTTCTATGAACATCACCGTTATTTGTCCCTTCTGTTGTTTCTCTTGACACTCACAATGACATGTCACATTGTACAGTGAGAGTACCTTCTTGTTTTGTTGGTCTTGTCCTGGGAACTGCCAGCTTCCACATGAAAATCATGGACATGTCATTTTGGCAGATCCATCACCTATCTTGTTCTATCCCATAAGCAGTACTGAGGTTCGCTGTCTGGTTGATGTACCTGGTCAAAGAAGTGCCTTCTATTTAGAATGGTGAAATGGCCAAATATTTGAAAAACATGAATAGTTGCTCCCCCAGGTAAAAAATTGTTGAAAAAGTTTATCCTGTATGCCATACCATGTCATTATAGTAGTAGACATGAAGTTGCATGATGTTCAATGAGATGTTCGTCTGCGGTTGTTCCAGGTCCCTGCTCAGATAAAAGATGCATTCATTGCCGCAATTAATAAAGGGAACATCAGGACAATGCCAAACCAGCTTATGCCAGCTGCTCCTCATCCAACTCCTGGTGCTCTTCTCATGGGAGATGCTTTTAATATCGCCACCCACTTGACTGGTGGAGGAATGACTGTAGCATTGTCTGATATTGTTGTATTGCGTGATCTTCTCAAACCTCTTCATGATTTGAATGATGCACCTACTCTTTGCAGATATCTGGAGTCCTTTTACACCTTGCGTAAGGTAAAAATCATTTGAAATCCTTCCTCGTGTAAGCAACTTATTTGGTTGCTGTAAGCTGGTACTTATTTTTCTACTTTTTAAGAATCCTTAAGTAAGAACTCTATGTGACCAGTGAGTAATGAAGGATCTGGAACCACAAAAGGACATTCCTTTGATGATTTTGCCAGCTATCAATGTATAAATAATGACAGTACGTGAAAAGGCATGGTTCATTACAGTGATTTGAGGATTTTCAACTCTACTCTTCTCTATAACTTACCTTTTTAAAAAAAGGGAGGGAACTATATAGAAGAGAAGAGGATCACCCAATTCTCCTGCAGCAACTTTGAGGAGTTAAGTAGCATATTGTTATCTTTATAGATATTGACTTGTTCTGCTCACATATTTCATCTGCAGCCAGTGGCCTCCACCATCAATACATTGGCTGGTGCCTTGTATAAGGTGTTTTGTGCTTCACCTGATCAAGCTAGGAAGGAGATGCGTGAAGCATGCTTCGATTATTTGAGTCTTGGTGGAGTATTCTCAGAAGGACCAGTATCTTTGCTTTCTGGCTTAAACCCTCGGCCATTAAGTCTTGTTTGTCATTTCTTTGCTGTGGCCATCTTTGGTGTTGGCCGCTTGCTGCTGCCTTTCCCATCACCCAAACGTTTATGGATTGGAGCTCGGCTAATATCGGTAGGTGTCAATCTTGCTTTTGCTCAATATTTGTAGTCTTACAAATGTTTTCATGTGACCTTGTATTCTGACAAACTTCTTGTTGATTCAAGTGATGCAGATTGCGTCTGCAATCATTTTCCCTATCATCAAGGCAGAAGGGTTAGGCAGATGTTCTTCCCAAGCTACCGTTCCGCATATTATAGGGCTCCTCCTGAAGTGAGGTTGTAACCGCTAAAAACAGGATAAGGCTGTGCCATTGTGCCACCTCCATCAGGATTCAGGTTGGCGTCAAGGTTTAGTCCAGCTGTTACATAATTTTTTGTTTGCTAGTGTTTTTGTATAACCTTTTTCCTTTTTCGTTTGTTCCCATGTGATTGATTGCATTGTTGGAAAGTAAATATAAGTTGTTCAATCATATATTTCTCCTCTCTGTACATTGATTTTTTCTCCTCCTCTTTGTTATTGGCATTGGGGAATCACTTAGTTTTGCCAATAACAGTAAGCCTCTTGGCTCTTAGCCCACAACACCATCTACAGGAATCACATGCAAATAAAGGGTATGGCTTCAACACAGGAACTAGCATATTTTATTACAGTATTAGTTTACTTCTCATTGCATTGTTTGCTACGACTACAAACTCAGGCTTAGTCCTTTCTTACCATTCAGTTCTCAGCTATTTTGGCCAAAGCTTTTGAATTGTACAAGTTTCTTTTCTTCAAGAACCGATAAAGGGGGAAAACAAGCTCACCATTGTTTTTTGCAGTCTACTGTGTTAGAATCGAATATCTGTTGCTTTTCTTCCTGACAAGTGACTTAAAGAAAATAAATAAAGCCACGGAAGATAAATTTTGCGTGGAGTAGAGTTGAAACTCTGTAGTTATTAGTTATTTTAGTAATTATCTCCATTATAACACCTTCTAATCCTTGTCAATATATTTCGAGTTGGAGTAAATTCTTGTAAGCTAAAGACACCAAATACAAATGATTTCGTATTAGAACAAGAAATAAGCATGAAAGTGAAATAGTTACCGGCTATTATATTGCTGACCTTGACAAATTTGGATTTGAAGAATGATTGATTGGTTATACTGATACCAAAGAAGTAATAACTATATGAGCTTAGCTTGACATATTAATCCTACAAAATGAGATCCGAAAAGATAAAAGGCGTATGCAATCTCTCCTTTGAGCAGGCATGAAACGCCCAGTCGTTGAAAGGCTCAAACCGATTGAAATTTATTGTAATAATGCTAATGGCATTTATCTTGAAACCGGAACAATTAGCATAGAGATTGGGTTTTATCTCTAGAATTTCGACCTTTTATTTGGGAAAAGTATATAAATTAGACAAAAAAACTAAAATAATTACATCAAAATGAACCGTTTATGCTAATTACTGTAATACTCAATCGGACCAAAAATGATTACAATTCGTACCCCCATTATGAATTTGGAGATTTTTCGCGCATAAGATACCATGCCAATTATATGTAGATATACGTGATGATATCATGCATGATTAAGGAATATATCCCTTGAAAGAGCTGCTCATTACTTAGTAATACCCCGATAGTATATGAATATACTATGAGATCATAAAGGATTGAAGCCTTGTTCGCCCTACATCGAAAAATCAGCGGAATTTAGCTCATCCTCAACGATACCATGATAGTATATGGATATACTAGTGGTATCATGAGAAAGAATTAAGGAAATGAAATATTTTCTATAATTAATTGGAAGGTATGAAAGTAAAGGAAGTAGCAAACTGTAAATAGTTTGCTCACGATGGGAGCAATTATGTAAGTTTCCCTTTTATAATACTACTACAATGAACGATATCAAGAAGTTTCTTCAAATCATTTTCCACCAAATTAAAGGATATAACATAATCAGTGCCCATGGGCAGTTCAGCCCTTGGCCACTCCAGATTTAATAAAGGCAAAATTTATGGGCTGATTACAGCCTTCCCTCTCTTGTTGACATCTTGGGCTAACTTACAGTGTGTAAACCTGTGTGATATATAATGTCAGTCCATGTTCAGCTATCCCATGTCACAAATTGCGCTCTTCCAGGAAGAGTAGGGAGTCAGCAGAGGAGGAATTACAAAAGCAACTAATCCTGGAAGTTACAACCTCCTCGGCTGTAGAAGTACTTCTTATACTCGTCAATTTTGAAGAAAAACAGAACCTATTTCAAAGCATATCTGAAAACCTCCATAAGAAGCCAAGATTGTCAAGAGATTACGTGTACCAGTCAACTAGCACAAGGCTGGAAGAAAATGGCTCAACAATTGCCCTGGAATCCATCATGAAGGACCGCTTGGATTTAGCCAAATTAACACAAAACATCAAGTGGACATGACCTCTTAGAATGTTACAGAAAATTTGCAGGCATTTATCATGGCTCTTTTATCGGCTCGTGTAATTCTTCCTTTCCGACTTTATAGCCTCATATGACTTCATGACTTCCTTGAACTTTACTTCAGCAACCTCTGCAACCAAATCCCAACAATATTAGATATTTATCACCTGATGCAAGTAGCAGCAAAATTCTTTCCTTTAGTTTTCTCAAACTTCAAATAGGTAATTCAAGTATAAAATATCAAATAGACCAGCCAATACGATCCACCTTTGTTTTGCTGATTCTGATCAGGGTGAAACTGCTTTGCCTTCGCCCTAAAGGCAGACTGCAAGTTGAAAAAAAAAAGCACTTTCAATTAATCTTTCCAATACCAAGTAAATGTTTTCCCGTACCTTCCAAATAGCTAAAATTGGAGGATTAATAAATTAGATAATACTAGAATAGATCTATGTGTACAAGTATGTAAAATAAAATCATCAGCTTCACAGAACCTCCTAGTAATTACGATGCCCTCCCAGATTATATTAGGCATCAACTTCTTAGATTTGATGAGGCAGTCAAAAGATGGACTAGGTCATTTCGCTATGATTCACCTCTGAGTGAGTGAATTTACAAGGGTTTTCATAAAGTTGAAAACGTTTAAATATTGTTAAGAGGCGTGTAGGGTGATGTGTGGACTTTTAGGTTCTTGATGAATAGAATAGAGACAAAAGTTTCCTAGAAGATTAAACATGTCCAATTTCATTTTAAGTGAAGTATAATATGTTTGAGCAGTTAGCCTAAATTAGTGGCTCAATAAAAATTGGAAAAGAAAGGTGGCCATTCAATTTGAATAAAGGAGAAGCAAGCTAACATATGAAAGTCCTTGTGGATATCCATTTCCCAATTCCAAAAGACACACTGCTTATGGGATTCTAACAAACACAAATTTGCAGAGCAGACAATTCTTGCTAGTTCTGCAATGTTTTTTAACTGAAATTTGTTGGAAACTGCTTGAGTGCCTTTGTTGCAGCATGACAGTATATTAAGACTGAAGCTACTCAGAGATGTTCTGTTCTACAGAGGCTAGTAGATAATTTCACAAAATAAAGCAATGCACTTGGATCTTAGTCCCATTGGAATATGTTTTCTCCCTGGAGTTCATTTTTTTTCATTTTTGTGTATGTGTATAAGAGACATGGTGGCAGGCAACAGAAGTAAACGGCTTGGCTTGCAGTCCCTATTAAAGTATACTAGGAACAAATCAAAGTAAACTTACCTGTTAAAAAGAAAAAAAACAAAGAAAATTAAAGTCGCTGAGTAATTAACAGAGCTTCTAGCTATGAAAATGTTGGTAATGCAAGAAATTTATCGGGAGAAGTATCATTTCATTTTATTTTCACCTTTTTCAGGATGTAGTAGTTTCTTTAAGAGGCTACAGATGATTTTGATCGCTCTTTTTCCTGCCTAGTGCCAAATATAGACCAACATATGTTTTATTCAGAAAATTCAGAAAAATAGAAGACGCACAAAGGGAGATAAATGTAAGCCTGTCATTCACGCAAGGTGGTAGAGCCCAAAAGAAAATACTTCTATGTTCAAAAAAAATCAGAAAAAGCTGGAGAATAAAGGAGATAAATGTTTTAAGGCTTTAATTCACGCAGGGTGGCAGGGGTGGTAGCAACCAAAATAAACTTTTCTCTATTAGCAGTGATAGTTCTCTAGATCATCCTCCTCCACAAAGAAGAGGGTGGGATCCCCAGAACCTTAAAACAGTGTGGAAGGTAATAAATATAAAAGATAAAAACAATGGGAGGTAAACTGTGCATAACAACACTATTTTCATGTAATAGTGGAAGAATTTTCGGACATGCTGGAGAGAGGACAAGTACCTTTTATCTCAATATCCGTGTAAGGTTTCGTCCTGAACCTGTCATAAAAGGAAGGATCAAACATGTCAAGTTTTCATGTCAATGTCAGTATCATCGCCAAAGAACTAGAAAACACATCCACATTAAACATCTGAAATTCCAGATATAGACCTCTTGGCCACATGAAAAACTAATACAGCTGATTATATGCAAGAAATGTGCAACTATGAAAACTGGAAGTAAGTATCTGTATTTACAGAAAAAATAATATCCTTTAGAGCAGCAAAGCCTTCTATCATAGACCACCTCATCATAGGTGAAACAGTGTTTCACAACATAATTTCAATGCCATGATTTACCCAGGTGAAGTAAAACTCAATACGATTAATACAAAAATGGCATCTTACTATCCATAGTCCGTAAAACAGATCTTCACCTTCATCTAAGTAAGATACATGGCGCACTTGATAGGTCGCACCATTCACATCATAGGGTTACATTATCTTTTCCTTATTAGATTGCAGTTAGTGAATCAGTTGAAAACAAAACTACTAAGTATTTCAGTCTATGTCCTTGTTAGAAGTCAATGGTGACTGAAAATAGAAGAGGCCATGGCATTGGTAAACTGCAGCAGGTACTCCTATAAGGCATATTCTTTTAGGATTGAGGTATATGCTCTGGGACTCAAGTTGCCAACAAAAAAATGCAAATTTAGTTATTTTCTTCTTTGTAAACCTTTATCTCCGTCTTGATACAAGAACACAGTTGGCCAAAATGCATGCCTCAGGCACAAATACATATGCCTCAAACCGTAATAAATGAACAGTAATGTGTGCTAAACAACTTTGATTTTAGGAAAATGATCTTTGCATGGAGAGTCACTTTATTTTCCTCTTTGGGTTGTCCATTGGCTTAAAAATGTCCGAGGGAAGATCATGGAGAACATGGAAGTTATACAACAAACTTCCAAATACATTCTTTGCATGATATTCTGGATAGATGATCAACAAATTTCCCTGATCACTAGCTCTTACTTAGGAGATTTAATTTATACACACAACCTTTCAATTCTTTGGATGTAACAAAACCTTTGACACCATTCTATTTTAATGCAACTTTCACTACTTTCAAGAATTTAAATCATTAAATATGCACATTTTGACTTTGATGTGATATTTGCTCCCGCTTCTCCAACTACTTTAATATTCTCCTTTATCATCACTATTATGCGTATAAGTCAAATTAAAATCTTAAAACTTCAAGCCCAGTTAAACGTTGTAATATAAAATGAAACAGAGGAGCACATACTTTTTACATGCACGCTCTGTCTTATATTCATTTAGTATCTAGTTGTGGATTTGCATCATATCAATCTGTTATTTCCAAAGAATGCAATAGAATATACACCGAAAAGAGATAAATGGGTCCCCAAACTCCTTACAACTTCAACTTGGATTCTTCCTCCAACTTCCAGTTAAATTTCATTGGTAAATGTAGTTTATAGTTTGCTTCTCATATCTCTATATTTACCACATGCTGCTAGCTGCATGGCAGAGATTCAGTTGATAGGTAGTCTTTAACCTTCATTTCCCAATCTCACCTTGCACTACTCTACATTCTAGCAGTTTTTTCAAATCTGTATGGAAGGCACTAGGAGACTGGGATAAGGCATCAATAAGATGCGCAGATGCATCAGGTAAAACACAAAGATTCCTCTAAAACCATATGACTATATCTTAAGGAATACACATAGGTGCAAATTTTATAAGCCTTTGCAGAAGCGTTCACTTTTTGGGCCAGTATTAAATTAGAGTTTCATCAACATGCAAAGAGGACCTATTATGTTTTAAGAGTCAGCCTGAGAATAAAGAATTGGGGTTTGTTTTGCTCTCTTGTGGATGGTGTTTACACCATTACTGAGTATCATGCTATAAGTCAGAAAACCGACAGCACCAGAAGCATCTTTAAAACCTGGATACAACTACTCAGCAAGGTCGTCTAGGAGGATCTAGCAAGCGACCATAAATTGAGTACGTCTTTCCCAACATGAGAGATGAATAGTTGCTAATGGCCAGACCCAAAGTAATTGCCAGGGTTAAGCTTACATAAACCAAACTCTTGGGCGCAGAAGTGCTGACATGAAAGGTCCATCCACATGAACTGACATCACCAGTCTCATTAGCGTGGACTATATCTATGTGATAAAATTTCACCAATTTATTCATTTTAGATTAGACTTCTGATGAAATTGGGAATAACATCAAAGAAAGAAATAGAAAGGAGTGCGTGCCACTGGACAGTCACTAGAGCAAATAAGGAATCAAATAACTTACTTGATAAACACCAGGTTGGTGTTCTAATAAAAATGTGCATCAAGCTTCTAAGACAATGAAATCCAATGGAATACATGACAGGTATGGGTGACACAGTGGGGTTGTTTAATCGCTCGTTTAAGGCGATGAAGATTCCCAGGAGCAAGTACAATGATCATGTTGTATAAAAACAAGAGCAACAACCATAATTGCAACAATTATAGGGTTATCAAGCTGTCAGTCCACACTATGAAAGTTTGGGAGAGGAGGGTGGTAGAAGATGAGGTGAGAGAGGCATGTCTATTTCCAAGAACGCGCTCGGATTCATGTCAGGACACTCAACTACAGAAGCCATACACCTCGTAAAGTACTGGTGGAGCAGTATAGGAAGGACTTACATAGTGTTCATCAACCTAAAAAGGCGTATGACAAAGACCCGAGAGAGGTTTTATGAAGATGCTTGGAGGCTAGAATTGCCTATAGGCGTACACTAGAGCGATCAAGGACATGTACGAAGTACAATGGAGCCAAGAATCGGAAAGGACAGCGGGGAGCGACTTCGGAACACTTCCGGTTGGGATTGGATTACTAGGTATCAACTCTTAACCCGTTTTATTTACTTTGCTTTTATTGTCTTGGTGATGGATGAATTGACGTGACAAATCAAAGTGAGGTGCCATAGTGTATTATTACGGATGACATAGTTACGATTGTGGACTCGCTTGAGGAGTTAACGCATAGGCTGGAGGTGAGGAGGTAGGCCCTAAAGTCTAAGGGGTTCGGGTTATTGCAACTAGGACAAAATACTTGGAGTGCGAAAGAGGCTATGGAAGTAAGGCTTGATACACGAGACGGAGTCCCAAGAGAGAGTATTTGAAGTACCTTGGGTCTATTATCTAAGGAGATGGAGGGATTAACGATGATGTCACACATCGTGGGTGCGAAAATGAAATGAGCATCAGGATGCCCAGTGCCACCAAAATAAAAGACAAGTTCTATAGGATGGTGGTTGACCTGCACTCATGTTGTTCAAAAATTTGAGTGTTGGCGAGAAAATGAGAGTTGTTGAGATGAGGATGTTAAGATGGATTTATGGTTGTACTAGGGTGATACGATTGAAATAACGATCTTAGGAATTGCAGTGGGAGTAGCCTTTGTAGAGGGCAAGATGCGGAAAGCAAAGTTGCCGAGATAGTTCAAGCATGTGAATAGGAGATGCACGCGTGCTCGTGGCAAGATGTGAGAGAGATTTTGGCTATGGATGGTTTTGCGAGGAGAGGAAGGTAGGCCAAAAAAAGTATGGAAGAGGTGATTAGACGGGATGCCAACACGGTTTCAACTCACGAGGACATGAATATAGGGGGTTGCGGCGAGGACATAGCAAGGTGGAAGGTTAGTAGGTAGTAGAGTGTTGTCTCGCTCATCTTTTCATACTAGTAGTCATGGGTAGTAATCAGAGGGGTTTCTCGTCCTTCAATATACATTGACCTGTTATTTTCTTGCACTTTTTGATTATATCGTATTATTTTGTTGCTACATTTCTTTTTGAATGTTTGTATCATGCTCTCTATAGTATTTTCCATAGGAAGCTCCTTCACTCTTAATAGCAGCCACTTTTTTCGGCTACTTTGATTTTTTTTTTCCTCCTTAAGCTAGAAGGTCTATAGTATAACCTCTCTACCTCCTAAGGTAGGAGTATGGTTTTATTGTACATTCTACCTTCCCCGGATTACATTGGGTATATTGTTGTTGTTGTGCATAAGGCTTCTAGAAAATCCAATACTCTTATCTATACACTAAAAAATTAAAAAGGAAAACAAAACAAACTATGAGTTGGCTTTTCACTTAGTTTTCTATTTTAACAATAAACAAAGAAGAGGGTAGTTTCTCCTTAGTGTTACTATTCTAGCAATGAGAAGAATATAGTAAAAATGGCGAAAAATTGGTATAGGATGTGAGCTACATGAAATAATAACAGCTTCCCAATTCATGAAATTCCAAATAATTGAAATACATAATCATTTTTAATGATTCATTTTGACATTTAACATATCACTCACCTAGCTAATGCCATGAAGATAACAAACTGGACTGCCAAAAGAATAACACTCGGCACTAAGTAAGGAAATAAAAAAGAACCCTAAATCAAGCCAGAGAAAGAAGCAACTTCACTACTACACTAAAGTATTCCTAAAGATGCTAAAGCTAAGGCAATTTGAGGTCTGAAATGGCATATCTGATTGGTGATAACATGCTTAACCAGTATAAATATAGATCAATTCAACATCATAAAAAATATCACTACCTGTCAAGACCCAAAACCGAGTAATGATGCGACAACGGGTAGGTTGCATTGTGGCTAGGAGCTTCCTGAAATTAGTTCCCAGTCTCTGAATGATGTATCAGCCTTCCAATACCAGTCATTCCTTTGGAAATGCTGATGATATGCACTTTGCCCATTTTCTTGCCAGCTCCCATCATAGCTCCTCTTTTATATTTGTTTCTCTCCCTATTGAAAACACTTTGCATACGGCGAATGCGCTCCTATGAAAAGAATAGGATATCGGGTCAACAGTAATCCAATGGTTAAGGCAGACTACACAGATAAATTTCAGAATAAACTCAAAAAGTAGGTTTATCCATGATCTCATTGTTCTTCTTTAGCTCAGATATGTTAGTCATTAGATCTAACATCTGTGGTTGTCTTGTGGGGTCTTTTTCTACAAATATTGGATGAAAGAAGAGCCAACCAGCAGCTCACTCTTGCAAAGAAACATAAGGTAGGATTAACATGCACTTGAAAGAAAGATGGTTAAGGATGAGTGTTCAACATTATTAAATGTCTCTGTACAACTTCATTGTATTATTGCAGATGAAGAAAAAGGGTAAATCCTTACCAATATCCTCATGACGTTCTAACTAAAGATTCTCCATAATTTTTACTCAGTAACAACCAAAAGAAAGCAGATTACGCGTGTCCAAAAGAACAAATGGTATTTGAGTTCTTTTGATACGGCCAAATTATTATCCGAGACCACACACGCGTTCTAAACAAATAATATAGGGGCCTGGATTTCATAAAGCAAATATCACAATGTCT
The DNA here is from genome assembly GCA_018107945.1 of Datura stramonium. NCBI lineage: Eukaryota > Viridiplantae > Streptophyta > Magnoliopsida > Solanales > Solanaceae > Datura > Datura stramonium. The sequence continues at coordinate 105,120 of JACEIK010005212.1, forward strand.
TCACATGATGACTTCACTTGCTTTTAGTTGAAAAGACTTGACAAAGTTCCCTTCCAATTTGATATAAGGAAATGAGAGTGAATTTATTTGAAGATGAAAATGTAGCTCACCCTCTCTCCATTTTCTTCTTCATACTCCTCCCGCATCCTACGATTATATCTTTTTCCACGCTTCCTCCTGAAAACTTGTCCTAAAAGAACCTCCAGCTCGACTTCTCTGGGCTGACTGCCTCAACTTTTTCAATTCAAAGAAATAGTTATTAGCTCAAGAAGAAAACATTTCTTTCCTACTCCCTGCACATTATTTATCAAAACAACTAGAGGCAGAACCCTTTTTAAGCACAAATGTCAATAAAACATAAGCAACTTCATATGATGAACTTCATCTTGTAAATGCAAAAGTTAATTAGTATTGAACTCGCACCCTGGAACATTGCAAGAAAAACAGCAAGAAACAATTATGTACTTTTAAAATTAATTTTGTAGCAGCATCTCATTTCTAAGTAAAGATATACTCCCTGTATCAGAAGGGGGCCAGCATGATTAAATTAAGAGTTCCTTTTTACAATTATTTTCTGATATTTTTAACTCTAAGCTGAGGTATAAAACTTCTTCTGAAGTTGATAAATATGCAAAAGTTTATTTCCCAAAATCTAAAAATCACTATCAAAATTCACATCAGATGATCTTCCCACTTTGTGGTACTACACTGGGGTATGTTGTTATTGTTATTTGTATATCCAGCTGTCTCCCCCAAACCCCTCATTCTTATTAGGATGAAAGTTTTTCAGTTTCATCTCTTTTCTTATGAACAAGAAATATCTGAAAGCTAGATGGCCCACAGTTTGAAACACGGTGTATCATAAGCCTGTCACTGTACCCTTCTCCGGTTAAATAGCAAGCTTCAGATTGTCACAACTTTCAAACTCATTATGTCACGACTGATTCACACACATTGCTTAGCTCTCACCACTAAACCCGTACCCCCCAGCACTATCTTTTAGTCATTTTTCCAATCATCTTCTGAGCGGTGAATTATGTTTAGGCGTGAGTTTAAACTGACTCACATATTTTGAAGATCTAGAACATCGACAAGAGCAATTATGCAGAAGAATGATTGATGCATCAATATCACATCTTCCTGCCTTTGATATTTCTCTCTTTCTTTTTAAGATTAAGAAAAATCTCGATTTGTGCATGTCATCCTTGTGCAAAGATTCATGCTAATCTTCTTGTTTTTAAAAAAATAAAGAAAATTCTGAGTTAGAGATAATACTATTTTCATTAAAGGTCTATCTTTTAGTTAGAACAATAGGTTTTAATGGAAATCTCTAGTTTTGACTTGCTCAGTGTTCCCTATTTATAAGTAGGACTCTAGTGCATTTTGGTCAAGAGACTCTAATAATATCCTATAAATTGATTGAATACTAAAATTCTTCTCCTTATCCTCTTCTTCCACGGCTCCTTCTCCTATCGCGTCCTTTCCTTCCCCTCTCACTCTCTCTCTCTCAATCTCTTTTGCCCTTCTCATTTCTTCCATATTTTTCAATTCTCTATTTAGTTTTTCCACATAAAAATTACAAGAAAAAGATGAGAAGACCAGATGAGGTAGTCAAAAAATGAAGCAAAGGTAGCTACAAGCTATGACTATGCACAAGCAACAGAAATAGGATGTTACCCAATTAGACTGCATGCAGGGGAGTAACTCAGTGCACAGAAATTACTTGTTCAGCCAAATGAGATTAAACAAAGGCGTTGATTGCCTGAGGAGTAGACAAATCCATGTGCCCGCGGTATAGCGACCTGCCAAATTTCTCAGGCTGTGAATTAATAATCAGCAGCAACCCGGAGGCGGAAAAAAGGAGTAAGCAAGAAGCTACAATTCCTTTTAACTTTTTCATTGTTCTAACAGAATGCAGAAGAACATGAAAGTTTGTATTTGGCAACATAACTTTTCCATAATGTCTCTATGTAGAAAAGACATTTCTCCATTAGTGCCATATTAAATATTTTCGATCTCTTTATCACTAATCCGCCCCTAACTTTGTAGAGAGATATTTTCTTCTCCACCAAAAAAGATATCCTCCTTCCCCATCCCTTTTTAATAATCAAGAAATCTTCAAACGTTACTAGCGCACGGTTCAAAACTCAGTGAATAGTGGTCCTGCACTTTTACCCTTCTCTACTTAAAATAGCAAAACTTTGTCTACGACAGGTTTGAACCCGTAATGTGCACCTAACTTGCAAACCAGTTTTGGTGACCCGAATCTTTCTGTTGAACCTATAAACGAAACATGACCTAAGGTATCACCTCTGGCTTTTAATTTCATCAGCTGAAACTGAGGCAAAAGGCTCATTGGATAGATATTAACCAGCACCTTCCATCCATGGTGGTCCCAACACTCCACTTCTTTGAAAGATTTTCCCTCTGCAATCAACACCATTTTATGCTACAAGTTCACTGGTGCTTTAATATCTAAATCACATGACTTCCTTTTACTTATAAATATTCTAAAAGATTTCCTTAGCAGCAGAGTCGCATGGATTTGATGGAGCTAGGACATAATGCCTAAACTCCTGTGGCTCCTAACCCGGGAGACGAAGATGTGTTATTTATGGTAAGGAAATTAGCATTTTTTAAATGGTATGGTCTTTCAATTTAAAAACGCATCAAGCTGCATGGATAACAAGGAAACAAAAATACAAAAGAGACTTGTGGCCCTATACATAGACTCCATCAAAAACTAGAGCTCTAACAACAACAACCCAGTGTAATCCCATCAAGTGAGAAGTGCAGGAAGGGTAGAATGTACGCAGACCTTACCACTACGCGGAGTACTGCGAGGTAGAGAGGCTGTTCTAACAAACTCAAAAATATACAGCATTAGTAATTGGGGACAGCTTTGTGGCAAAAAAGTTCGAACAAACATTTAGCAATAGAGTGAGTGGTTTAGAGTTGAGGAGCCATCAAAACATCTTCAGTTACTCTCAGTTCAAAGACATCAAAAAATTACAGCAGGGATCATAAACCGGATTTTCTTGATGGTCTTATCACCTTTACAAAACCGCTCACTGTTGAATTAAGTAAAAAAATACATAGGAACATATTCCATAAAACACAGGCCACTGGAATTGCAGAAGTAGGTGACTGATTGATTCCTCACTTCTCTTGTATAATAAGATACATTGACCAGCTGAAAGATTCTTCTGTTAAGAGTTGTCTTGGGTAAGGGAATGAATGATTATGCATATTACAATGTATTAGTGCACAAATTCTGTGCATCAGGCGAGAGGCATATGAGGTGAGACTCTTTCCTTTTTATAGAAGTCGCCAAAGAGGTATAAGATTTGAGATTTGCACGAGCGGATAGAAAGTGTGCAAATTAGCAGTTGACAATAACCCGAACCGATAATTGAATTATTGGATTAATGGTTTAGGTTATTGGTTTAACGGTTTGATTATCGGTTTACTATCCCAAGTTATTGGGTTATCGGTTTACTATCCCAAGTTATTGGGATTTATCGGTTCGGCCCACTTTTTTATCGGGTTAACCGATAACTAAATAATAATTTATTAAATTATAATTTTAGCTTTCAATATGTAAGTATACAAACAAGAAGATGAAATGAGTGTTGATGAAAAGTGAAGGGGATGGTGTTTTAATTTAAACTAAAGTTGACTATTTTAGTTGAGCTAGTTCTATATGCTTTTCTCTTTTCGCCCCACTTTTTTTCTAGCTAAACATACTTGTAAACATGAGATATTTCATGAGATCTTATCGGTTAACCGATAACTAGACGATAGCGATTAATAACCACGATAAACGATATCTTAGCAGTTCTTTAACGGTTTAGCATGTCTACAAACCGATAACCGATAAGTAAAACCAATAACTTTCAAAACCAAATCGAACAAACCGTCGCGGCCCTATGAGCGGATTGTTAAACTGAACTCCATTGCTTGAGACTACTGGTTTTATGGTAGCAAAAAGTACATGCAAATAGGGTCATGTATCTTGTAAAGCTGATTTCGTCCTTTGAAAAGACTGAGTATTGCTACATCTTCTTTCCATTCTAAGTTCCTTTATGGCTTTTAGAGATTTACAATTACCCCCACTAGCCCCAAAACACAGTAGCCCCTCAAAAAACATTAGACAAATGATAACCATCCCCAAAGTTACAACATATCCTGTAAGCAATTAGCATCATTGTGGTTTCTAAATATATAATTAACAGTCATATGGCAGTTATTACTACTATTATGGCAATGTTTTTAGAGAAGGACTAATATGTAATTAATCAGGCAAAATTTTATTCAAAACTAAGCATTAAAAATGAGAACCTAAATATCCCCCCCAAAAAATTTCCCCAGTTTGATCAAGCATACACCATTCTTGCAATCTCCATCACAATATCAACCCACACAAAAGTATTCGCAACCCATTTTCCCTAAATGCCCAATTATCACATCATATCTGATACTGCAACATATTATAGATTAGAGATTTCAAGATTACTCAATAAAGCTTAGAACTTTACAGAAACCACAGAATTGCACTCCCAAATTCAAATTGATGAAAGAAGGATAGAAACCAAAAAACATGAGAGGGATTAAGAACTTACGGCGAAGGTGGTGGCAGTAGCTCCGATTAATGCAAAAACAATTATACCCCAAAGTTTCATCTCCTCTTTCTCTTGATAAGGTTTTTCCCCATTGTCTTCACCGACTTTTCCGTTACCCATAATTGATTAGCTTTCACAGAATTCACCGCAGAATTGTTATCACTGAAATAAACATGAAAAAGAGCCGATGAAACATGCTATGCTGTGTAGTAATAGAATCCAGAATCTCTGATGTGTTCTTCTTCTACGCCGACTTCAGATGAAATTTTACTTTGTATTTTGTCAATTTTTTCTTCTTTCTTTTTTCTTTTTTTTTCAACTTCACTTTTGGTCTCTCTGTGGTTTTAATTGGTTGTGATAATTCCCAGTGACCCGCTAGCGCTCGTCGGACCTTTTCGGGTCAACTTGTTTTAAGAGTAAAATATTGGAGTAAAAAATTTTGACTTTTATTTTGCTACTGATACTAAAACCATCCGCTAATATCGATCATAGTTAATTTTGCTACGGAGGAGTTTGCTCCGAAATTAAATACTTTTTCATTTCACGAGGCCGTGGGTTTGAATTTTATCTTCAATTCTGAAATTAAAAGTTTGAGTTATTAAAAGGTAAAAGAGTGAAAACTCTTGAAAAGTAAAATAAAAAAAAATTAATTAATTTTTTCATTCAATTGTTATATTAAGTAGGTAGGTATAACTTATGCCTGATTTGTAAAATTTAATATTCCCTCTGTCTCAAAATATTTGTACTTTTTGAAAATAGTTATCTCAAACTATTTGTTATTTAAAAATTTTAAAGAATATTTATTATTTTTTTTTTCAACATTTTACCTTTTATGATTTTCTTAAAAACTATAAAGTTCTTCATTATGCGGTGTTATTGTTCTTAAAATATTAATTTAATTTTCTTCATAGGTGTCTATTAAATTTATAAATTTAAAATTAAAGTAATTGGAAATTTCTTTTTTATTAATGTTTTTTCTTAAGGAGCATATAAAATAATAAAATGATAAATAATTTGAGATTGAGAGTAATTATTTTAAAATCAACTCAACAATAGACTTTATGATTATTTTTTATTTTCTTGAAATTATAGTTCCATTATAATCGCTGAATGATGAAACTACTAACATCGATGATGAGATTTCCCCAAATGAAAAAAAATCCTTAATATTTTTGTTTTATTGAAATTAAATTTAAGACTTATTTCAACGAATTTATCTAACTACTAAGTCCTTGTTCTTAGATCTTTATCTTGTTATATAGTTTCAAAATAGAAATTGGTGTCTTGACCTTTTGATTTTGTTTGAAATAAGTGGTGTTTCACATGTCGAAGACGTTAATGATGTTCTTCAATTTCTGCTTATTTAAGTGGAGAAAGTTTTATAATCAGAAAATACTAAAGAGTTACATCTTTTCAAGGTATTTATTAAGGATAAGTTGGTAAATATATATTTTTATTTTTATAAGAATGAAAGATTTTAAAAGGGGTGTCTTGTGACTAAAAATGCTGCTTTTATTTCAAAAACGAAGGAGTAAATTTTAATCTACTATTATATTCATAATCTTTTTTTCAGAGCTATTCAACCAAATGAAGCGTGGTATGATATTCTCATATACCAACAAAAGAAAGAAAAAAAAAACACAGAGTGCATTTTTTGAGTTATATATCTATATCATTTAAGAGTTTTCTTTGGTTTTGGCAAATTTATATAAAAAGACTGAATTCACTTGTATCATACTTTTCTTTCAAGGTCAGATATAATAACATTATATGATATAATCTTTAGAAGTACTTAAGTATAATTATGTATATAATATTATATGATATATTCTTTATAAGTACATAAGTATTTAATTACTTATATATTTCTAAAAATTAAAAAATCATACCATAAAATATTTATTAAATATAACCTCATAAGTAAAATCAAGTTTCCAAATGAGGATATACTCGCTAAATGAGCATGTTCGATATCCTTTCTTGCATTTTAATTAGGGGGAAAAATACTTAAAATAGATCAAAAACTAAACTAATTACATAGAAATAGATAGTTTCATGTGTAGTTACCGTAATACTTAGCAGTCGACATAAAATAATTACAATTCACGTCTCACTATGAGTTTGAAGGTTTCGCGCAATATATCGCTGGCGGTATATGAATATATTGTGATGAGTATCGTGAAGTATATCATGTATAGATATACTATGATGGTATCATGCATGATTAAAAATTGTATCCCCTAAAGAGATCACTCATTCCTCGGTGATACCACTTGTGATATGTAGATATATTATGGCAATATCATGAAGGATTAAGGAGTCATGTGCGTTGTTCCTAAAGAATTTATTCATCCTGTTCAAATGCTCCTTAACATGATATAAATATATTATGATGGCACCATGAAGGATTACAAGATGAGATATTTTCTATAATAATTAAGGGGTATGAAAGTAAAAGAGTAGCGATCTGTAAATGGTTTGCTACGATGGAGGTAATATATAGGATTAGGGGTGGACATAATATTGAAATACCAAAAGACCCAGGAATCGAATCAAATTAGTTTGGTTCTTTAGTTTGATTTTCAATTTTCAATTTTGATTCTTCGGTTGGTTGGTATAACTTTTTTATACTTAGGTATTTTGGTTCGATACTCGGTATTAGATCCCGATAAACCGGTAGTATCGAAGTTTAATAATATAAATTATTAATTATTTAATATTTAATTTCATATATTTATACTTTATTAAAAGCGGAATCGTAGTGTGCCCAAAGTTAGCGGCACGATTTAACTTAGACACTTTAACTAAAAACATTGTCAATTTAGACCTCGTATAGAGATTCATTTTTGGCCTTTTTTGGCAGTGACAAAAATAATAAGTATATAATATATTAGCGATGATATGATAACAAATATTTTCTACATGAATTAATTGGCTAATTGAATCATGCCAACTTATTTTAATTGTCCATAATCATGCATACATAAACAAATTAAAAAAAAGGACTAAAATACATGATAAAATGACCATGATATATGGCATTTATGTTCAAATAATTACCAAAAAAAAATAATTGACCACTTAAAGTTTTATTTTAGAAAAAGCACCTATCTCCCCTCCCCCGCGTCCCAAATCGTCTTCCTCCACCTACCTCTTTCTTGACCCATTTGCAAAAACACTATCACAATCGCGCCCCTAATTGTCTTCTTCGCCTTCCTTTTCCTTGACCCATTTGCAGAACTCCTCTCCCCCCGCCTCCTCCCCATAAGCAAGAAACTTCAAAATCCCTGCTCGCGAATCATTAACAAAACTGTGGGAAAGAGCCAATAGAAAAGGAAAAAGGCAAAGAAAATTTAATGTTGTTGGGTTTACATTACTTGATGAAGATATTCATTTTTTCTCAAATCTTAAATCCATTAGCTTTAGTAATTTTACTAATAAAATTATTTTCTTCACCTTCCTCTTCCTTGACCCATTTGCATAACTCCTCTCCCCTCACCTCTTCCCCACAAGCAAGAAACTTCAAAATTTCTGTTCATGAATCATTAACAAAACTGTGGGGAAAGAGCCAATAGAAAGGAAAGAGCCAAAGAAAATTGAATATTGTTAGGTTCTATTACTTGATAAAGATATTTATTTTTTCTCAAATCTCAGATTCATTAGCTTTAGTAATTTTATTAATAAAATTATTTTTTTCACCTTCCTCTTCCTTGACCCATTTGCAGAAGTCCCCCCCTCTCCCCCAAATCTCACTTTATTCATCTGACTTCTCTTCCTCCCTCTTCCTTGCTTCATCTTCTTTCCTCCTCTGCTCTTCTTCCCTCCTCCTTTCTTCCTTCGTTACAAATTAAAAGCACAACTCTCGCTTGTGTCTTTAAAATTTAAATTAAATCATAAATTTTTTAAATTTTTAAAGTTTGTAATTTTTTGTTTGTTTATTGAGTTGTATTTATAAATTAATTTGTATTTGAATCTAAAGAAATTTGAAGAAAAAGAGATATAAGAAGAAAAAGGAGATGAAGAAGAAGTGAGAGAAAAAAATATGATTTTTAAAGAATTTAGGACTAAATTAGAGTGTTCGAAATGAGAAAGAAGATATAAATAAATAGGGGTAGATTAAATGTTATCATTGGGGTCCAAGTTGAATGACTAAATCGGTGAAAAGTCTTCTACATACTCTTGGGTGAGAAAAAGCATAACATATCAACGATGTAAAATTATCAAAATAATATAACAAGGCCTCAATGGAAATGTAAAATAAAACGAATATTAATTAAGATGTTTAAGTTAAAATTGATGTCTCAGGGCTGTATGAGTTTTGTACTTACAGCCGCCAGCCAGCCCAAAATAGAGATACCCAACTTTTTAAAAGTATGTTCGTGAATATTCATTTAAGTTACTATTGGCATGCATTTAGGAAAAACTGATTTGCTAGTGGATTCCAGTATATTAACCTATGTCTTTCATTTGCACTTATGCAGCCAGATGCTCTTTCAGCATTTGCATATTTGAAAAATAGTATTGTTAAAGATCAAGTTTAGTTATTCCAACTTCCGTTTAAATAATAACGAAGTCAAAATTTAAAAATTGAATAAATCGAACTAAACTTTAAAGATTGAACCAAATCAAATTAATTTGATATGAGTATTCGGAGTACACACTTTTAAAAAAATGAAAACTAAAATATCGAATTAAAGTTTGGAAGGAACGAACGAAGTACGAATGTCCAACCCACCATTATAAGGTTCCCTTTTAATTAAATATGTTTATCCTTTTTATTTTTAATTTTAATTTGATCTATTGTTTTAAAATTTTCAAATTCCACAAAAAAATAATCATTATCCTTTGTCCTCATAAGGTAGCTATAATTAAATTAAATATCTATATTAAAAGAATCTGAAATCAAAACAAATCAATAAGTCAACAAATACGTAATAGGCCTTTTTTTAATTTGGTACAAAAGTAAGTTTAATGGACTAGTTTACTCTGTTATGCTTTTTTTTTTGGCGATGAAAGATAATGCTCGTAAGCCTGTACTTATCGGACTAAATTAATTAGTTCGATATATATATCATCCCGTCTAGGTCTACCCCACCTCCAATTTTCTATTCTCCCGACCTCCCAACCATAGATCTGCCGCACCCCACCGACCCTCTCCACGTTAATCTTCATGATCCTCCACCCAAACACACAGGTAAAGTCTTCATCAACTGGTCCCTCGCCCTCTTTTTCTTTTAATTTGTAAAACCGAGCAGAATCCTCCCCCCTCAATTTTTAAAACTTTTTCTATCGATTCCACCTCCATATTAATAAATATTTTTCATAGATTTGTTGAAGGAATTAGTTGAAGGTCAAGGAGCAAGTCTAGGTTAAAAAATTTTAAAAATTCAACTTAGAATTACTTATTTCTTAAATTATCTTATTAATTAAGCACATGTTAATATAATTTATTTTTATTTATGCCTTGTATTAATTATTTAGTATAATTTGAAATATGAAATTTGAATTGTGTATTTAATTGGCAAAATTTAAATTGTAAATTCTATTAAAATTTGAATTATTAATTGTGATAATGATTTTTAATAATTTCAAGATCATGCAACGAAGAATTAAATAAGTAGTATTAGAAGTATGATTTCTATAGAAATACCTTTATTTAAAATACCTTTATTTAGGCTAATATACTAAATTAAACAATTATGCCCATTGTTAATTGTTTAGTATATTTTGAAATAAGAAATTTGAATTGTGTTTTTAATTCGCAAAATTTGAATTGTGTATTTTATGAAAATTTGAATTATTAATTAATTGTGATATAATTTATTTTTTATTTTGAAATATTAATTGGCAAAATAATAATTGATGTTTAATCATTTATAATATATGAAATTTATGTTTTAATACACAATGTATTTCCCTAAATATTGGAAGAGACCCTTACCAGATAATATAACACTAAA